>PVIJ01009865.1:0-63991 GCA_004024925.1 Scalopus aquaticus | reverse complement strand
CGCCCAGCCGGGGAGAATCCCACATGGTGCGGCAGACCTCTCCTGCCTCGCCCGCTGCTCCCCTCAGCAGTGTACTTCTGATCTGCCTGTTCTGCTTCCCACTCTGTCTCTGGTGAACCCTCTCACCGCCCCATGCCTCTGGTCTGTACCCCACCTGCATGTATAAATAAATAAATCTTTAAAAAAAAAAAAAAACATTAAAAAAAAAAAAGAAAATAATAAGAATACACATGCAGAGGCACACGTCCACATACACACACCCCTATCTACCCCAGATTCAAAAATTAGTCGCAGTGCATGAAATTGTAAAAAATTAAATAGTTCAGAATAGCATCATGCTCAACACATAGAAGAAACTGGTTTTCGTCGTTCTAACATGGGAAATAATTATGAAGTAAGTTCAAAATAAATGATATACAGGTGTTTATGATAAAATTAAAAAAAAACATTGCTTTGAAGACTATGTAGGACTAAGTTGAAGATAATTGTCTCAGGCTGAATAGCAGAGAGCAGTAGTTTGTAATAGTACACATTAAAGATGACCAGGGCACGGGCTATGTGTTTTACTTGAGGGATAATGAAATGGAGACAGATGCCAGAGATATTATATTCAGAATGACTGGTGCAAATAATTCAGTAGGAATTGGACAGGAAATTTTGATGATCTGCATGTATTCTGATTCATAAATGTTCTGCCATTAATGGCTTTGATCATTGTAGTCTATTCAGAGTATGAAGATGTATGAATTTCTGTAAAGTTGGTAAAAATACTTGATCTTAAATCAACCATTGGAAGAATTTGTGGAGCAGCAATATCTTAACTAGTAATTTGGTAAGCTAGGCAACAAGAATAATGATTCTGTTTGATTTGATACCCCAAAAGAGATTATTTTTTAAGACTGGAAGAAATGTAGAACAGTGTAACATATTTTATATTTGGCCATAAAGCATTATTTTATAAGAAGTGTAGGGAAAATTGCAAGGTGATCGTTAGTGATTAAGATGTATAACTGTTAAAATTAATTATTTCACCAGCATAGTTTTTGAAAGGTATTTAAAGTGTGTAATAAGTAAAATATTCCCTGGAGATTAGGAATTTAAATATTCCTCCAATTTAAGGGAATTTAATTTAAGAGAAGTTTAAATTTAAAGAAATTTAAAGACAATTTAAGAGAAAAGAGCATTGTGATTATTAGCAGGTAATTTCAATTATCTGCCATAATTCCTGGGTTGCAAGTTATAGATAAAATGAGAAATTAATGTTATTAACAAATATTGCTTATTGTATTGAACTAATTCAAGAGTCTAGAATGAAGATCTCTCTATCCTTCCATATTTAAAAATCTCTCTACTTTTGGGGGAGTTCAAAAGTCACATTTTTCATCACTTCCTAAAGTATTTAAAAAACATGATGTCAACAAAGAGAATACATTCTGGTCAATTAGGATTTAATTATTCAATTCCTGAGCAATTCCATTTTATTTCTTAGAAGTATTTTGGTATAATGATGAGCCCCAAGTTCTTATCTCTAGTAAGAGAACAAAATATATCTCTGGTGACTACTCTTATTTACTGTGAAACCTGATTTAAGTTTTTGTTATTTCTTATCCCAAACGGTAATGTAAAGAGCAAATTTTGATATTTTAATTGATTGTTCAATCCAATTACACAACATAGTCTTTTACACATATACTATAAAGAAATTTTACTAAGCAATCTATGTTTTTCTTTTTTTTGTTCCCCACCATTGGAGCATATAAAACATCCTTAGTGCTCAGTTAGAAAAATTTAACAAAGAAAAACTTTGTAAAGCAAAAGAAAGTATTTTACAATGATTAGAATTTACTCCACTAACATGTTGGCAAAATCTTCCTAACCATCATAATTGGAATCACCTAGAAACTAGATCTATAATTAGAAATGTCAAAGAATTAGAAACATTTTCTAGATCATTCACCTGCAAACCACTATTGAGGAGGAAACAAATGATTTTAAAAATCAGTCAAATTGGGCCTCCCTGGTGGCGCAACGGGTTAAGTTCAGCGCTGTGAAGCTGTCGGCGTCTGTGGCGCAAGTTCGATGCCCGGCCAGGGAGATTCCCACATGGCACATCATACCTCTCCTTCCTCACCAGCTGCTCCCCTCAGCAGTGCATTTCAGTCGATCTGCCTGTTCTACTCCCCACTCTGTCTCTGGTGAACCATCTCACTGCCCCACACCTCAGGCCTGCACCCCAGCTTATATGCAAAAATAAATCTTAAAAAAAAAAACAGTCAATTTATTGGTGTTCACTTAAAATTATTTGAAGATGTGCTCATTCCATTCCCTGATTTCAGTGATATAGATAGAGTCAGAAACTTGGTCTTACAAGTTATTTATTTATTTTAATGATTTACTTTTAGTATGGTATATTTATTGTGATGTATAAAAATGTATAAGTAAGCTTTTTTTAAGAATCTAAACAAAAAGTTGTAATGCATGAGTGATCACTGAATCATAATGATATTAATTTTCATTTAAATCATGCTCCATACACATAGTTTTATAAGTTATCATTATTAATCAAAGAACTATATTCTTGAACAGTAACTTTATTGTCAATTATGCTGAAGTTAATGTATTCTTTTATGACATGAATTTTTATGTTTGTGGTTTGAGTTTGTCAGTAATGATAATTTTGTGAGATTTGCCCATGTTTTAGGACAGTTAATACTGTCTTCCAAATATTCCAAATAATTCAAATGGCATCAAAAAGCATAATTCTGAAAACAGCTACAGCTTTATGCATTGGCTATGACAGAATGGGCAGAGAACTTGAAATTGTGGTTTTTGAGTTTGGTAAGCATGCTCAAAGAGATCTAGATGGAATGGTTCTGGAAGATGTTCTTTTATTGTGTACAACTATTCTTGATATGGTAGTATTTGAAAATCATTTTAAATAAGAGCTGAAATGAATTAAATGGTTTGTCTTAAATGTCCTCTGACAGATCTAAAGAGGCATCTTGTGTTGGCCAATAGGCATTGTTCAAATGGAGCGAAAACCATTCCAGAATCTATTTTGATGCAAATAGTTACTTGGTTGTGATTTATGTTTAAATAATGGATTTTATTCAATCTTCCTTTAGATAGCTCATCATAGTGCCATAGTGCTTATATGGAGAAGAAATCATTTCCCAATAAAAAATTTAGTCACAGTCTCCTGAGTCTGTTGTAATAAAAGTATGATTTTAAATGGGAAACTATAGTATTCCCTTAAATCTGAGCAGAAGAATAAAATTCCTGTAGCATCCCCTCTGAGTGAAATGACCATTTGCTGTTTAGTGGTTAGTTCTACCACTTTGAACTTAAAATGATGAGAGAGAAAAATCACAGAAATTTTATGATAATTTGCTTGAATGGCAAACCCAAGTTTTATTGTGACTATTTGTAATTTTTCAGTACTTTTCAAATTAGGTGCCAATTTTTCTTTGGATTTCATATTTGCAATGAAATATGCCAGTTTTTAAGTTTAAAATAAAAATGACTACATTTTGAAAAACAATTCAGCAAGTAAAGTCATGTTGAAGTTACCCTCAGCATAATGACAATATGTAGGATATTAACAGAAATCTCTAATATTCATGAATCTGTGATGGCTGGCTCTTCATTTATTTCATTTGGCTGAAGTAACTACATCAGCAGACTTGTGGATTTTGTTATTCAGTAATTCTGTTTGACCTTTCTAGATGCTCCACCAACTGGTCAGGCACGCAGTGTGAGAGGCCAGCCCCAAAGAGCAGCAAGTCTGATCACATCAGCACAAGTAAGTTCCTCAGGTTAATATCTTGGGTGATCAATATAATATATGCTTTTTTTTCCCTTTTCATACCATTATTGATGGAACTGTTTCATTATTGATGGCATTGAGTCTTGGAAAATCTCCATGGAATTTTGAAGGTGATTCATTGCAATCTAAGTAATTTTTGAAAGATGAAGCTCAGAACTCACCCCTGCTAACAGAATCCAGCCTATATGTGTTCTTTCAGACAGTGAAAGTTCATCTCAAACTTTGGCAATTTTTAGGACCACATATCTGTAAACCTGGCTTTTCTTAGGAAATATACAGCAGCTACGAGTATCACAATAGGTGAAAGAAAACTCCAAGAAAGAAAAATAAGTTTATGTTTTAATTATAGCAAAGTATATTTTGTTGAAGTGCATTTCAAAGTGTTATGAAGAGCAGAGTTGATCAGTTAAAGAAAAGTTTAGTAATGAGAAATTCTTAATTTGGAAAATACTTGATTTATTGCTTCTTTGTCTTTAAGGCAGTGATTTTGAAGTATATTCAAATATAACTAAACATTTTGCGTGCGTGTGTGTGTGTGTGCGTTTGTGTGTAGTTCTAGTCTTTGGACAGGTCTGACATATGAAAGCTTAAGTACAACATCATTGTGTATTTTCCAACAACTTTACTTTTACATAAAATCTGAAATAATTGCCCAATTCATACACAATATCATTAATTTGGCAGTGGAGTACTTTTGAAAAATGTGTAATATCTAACAAATGTATAACATGTTCTTCACTTGAAAAAATAATATAGCTCATTGGCAAATGCTTGCTTTAGCATTTTTTTCTCTACTCCTTAACAGCTAGTAATTAAGCTTTCATTTAAAAAAATGACATACAATAGAGTTTGTGAAAAAGGAAAAACACTATCAAAGTCAAAAATACTTGATATTTGAACTTTGCACTCAGTCTCCCAGCATTTGCTGATTTACTTATTTGAAGCTCCTGTCTCTCTCCAAATAGGTTCTGTATCTTTCCCTGATTTTCTTCAAGCGATAGTGTCCAAAGTTCCACTATTTAGAGCTTCATTTGAGCTAATAAATATGACCATCTTTAAAAAATAATAAGTGGATCTTGTGTAAGTAAACATAAATATATGACCTTGGAAAAGGGGATGAGTGATATTTGGTCATGAAATATTTTTGGGTTTACCTTAGTATTTGTGTAGTGTTCTCAGAGAAGGGAAGAAGAGGACCTTAGCAAAGCCTTGGACACATAATTGTATGACACTAAGTGTTGAGGGAAGTGAATCATAAAAGGTGATAAAATATACCTCGCCTAATTCAATATTACAAAAGGGGAAAGGAAAAAAAAAAAAGATAACATTCACCTCTTCTTTTTCCCAAAATGCAAATTTCATAATATTACTAGTAATAATTCTAGAGGCATACTAATTGCGAACTAGTTGCAAAAACTCAGTCATCATTGAGAGCACTTTAATGAAAAATGCCTTTGAGCTACCAACCGTAGAACACACAGAAAAATATAAGATGAAAATTGTGAAGACATGGTATTTTACCCTTTCACTTATGGTATTTTCTGTCTATGATAAATGAGATAAATAGCCATTTAGAGAGTCAAAAACAATTTTAAACATTAATAAAGCTCTCCAAAAAGAATGAAGAAAAAAATAGAATGTCAATTGATATTTTAATGTTTTCAGGTTTTATATAAGGTCCATCCACAAGGCAAAATTTGGTGTTTGGAAAATGGTTTGGAGAAGGGGTCTTCCACATGTTTTTATGGAATTTTCCATCTCCAAACAATTGCATGGGGAATAAGATCCCTTTGGAGGAATATGTCTCTACTTATATCCAACATTTCTGTAATAGGAAGCTTCAAACGGGGTGGGGGGAGAAATTGTCAGTACTTGTAATTCTTTTTCCAAAGATTCTGATAGTTTTCTTTCCATCACTGATCTGAGACCATTAAATGCAATGGAAGTGTCAATGCGCATTGAAAGGGCTATCAGGTATGTAACTATCAAATTATCTTAGATTTGAGAGCAAAGTTGATCCAATCATGTCTCTATTAAAAGGTGCTTATTATTAGACCTTTATGCTTACACAAGATTGCCTCCATGACTCTAAGAGGTAAAAGGTAGTTAACCTGATCTTTTTCCTCAACATAAGAGGGTTATGTTCATTCTTTCACATAAAGTTTAGTACTTTTGAATAGCTGTCAGATGTTCCCTGTACCTGGGCAAAAGGCATCAGCCCAATACGAAAAACTGGATACATTGCAAATGTGTTTTAAAATTAGCATTTCCACTTACAGTGAAGCATTTCATAATCATTGGACCTCGAGATAATAAAAAAAATGTGTAGCCTGTGTCAGCCTAACTACTGTCATCTAGCATAGAGATTTGCTTTTATAATTTATGCATAGCTTTCTTAATTATATCTGAGTAGTCATACTGATGAGTTTTTGCCCTTGCTATTTAGTGTATCTAAAAATCAGCCTGTGGAATTAAGCGTATCTATTATCCTAAGGAAGACTTTCAACTTAGAGTACACTTGAACAGTTCTGACTCTTAGTGTGTGTGTGTGTGTGTGTGCAAGTGCAGAAGAACTGGGGTGTAGGCCAGAAGTGCAGGGGTGAGGAGTGGTGGTGAGAGGATTCACCAGAGACACAGTGGGAAGCTGAGCAGGCAGATCTACTGAAATACACTGCTGACGGGAGCAGCAGACAAGACAGGAGAGGTCTGTTGTGCATGTGTGTTAGCTCCCTGGCAGGGGATGGAAGTCAAGCCTCGGGGATGATAGTGCTGAGACTTACGTCCTAGGCCAACAGGGAGGCCCACAGTTCTGACTCTTTCAAAGTTATGTTGAAGCATTTTAACCTGAGGATGATACAATATTCATTATGTATGCCAATTTTCAATTTACATAAAGGGCCTCCCTGATGGAACAGAGGTTAAAGTCTCAGCGCTATCAAGCTATCACTAGCCAATGCAGCTGAGTTTGATCCCCTCCAAAAAGCTAACCCACATGGCGCAGCAGACCTCTGTATTGCCCACTGCTCCCCTCAGCAGTGTATTTCTTTAGATCTGCCTGTTCTGCTCCCCACTCTGTCTCTGGTGAATCCTCTCACCCCAGCACCTCTGGCCTACACCCCAGTTCTTATATGCATAAATAAATAAAATAAATTGTTGAAGGAAAAAAATAAACTTACAGAAAGTTTTAAGGAAATCAGTGGTCATTGTTTCACCATATCTGTTATGGTCATATCTGTTAAAATTAAGTAGGATAAAATTATACTCAGTCTTAGTGAGGCAGTAATGTAGAGATGATATATTTGTCTATAGTGACAACCAAGATTTGATATGTTAGGTGGTTGTATCATCACCATAGAGAGATATTAATGATAACACTCATTTTATTAATGTATTATTTATACATCTTAATGTATAAATTGAGACAAAATAAATCATTTTCCCAAAGATAGTTGACAGTGGTTCAAGATTTCCATGGAGGCAGCTTTCCTCCAGTCTGTTATCTCAACTGCTTTGCTGTACTGCCTCTTGCATGGAAGGGATCTCTTCGACTTAACAATTTGATAATATAATTCTTCTTTTTAATGGAACAGTGTTGTTCAGTAAGGTCTCAAAAGGACATTGCAAAGAAAGATTTGCTGTATTTTAAGTGAGAAGTTTGTTGAGATATCCCCTCCACCCATAATAAGGAGAGTGCACATTTTTTTAAAGAGTATAGAATACTCACTTCATCAATAATGGACTGTTAAGAAAATCACCTTCAGTAGACATTTATCATCATATGTTACACTGTGATATTTACTGCTACCTGTCTTACTTGGACAAGTACTAAATTTTGATATATACCTGTTGTGATTCTAAAAATATATGTAGTTGGCCATTGTCTTCATCAGTAGCAATTATTTTACAAAAAAAAACAAAAAAACCTTATCAAATTGCTGCCCTGTATTAATTTATTGACTACACTAAGTATTATCGCAGTAACTTTGATTGGTTATATAAACATATTCAAAGTCTGGGCTCTTAAATGGAGTGCTATAATATGAAGAATTGCAACTGCCATCTGTGATGGTAAAACATAAAAAAAAGAAAATTGAAGTTCCTTCTAGCATACATAATTCACATTTCCACCTTCTAAGAATAAAGGAAATTATGTAGAACAAATAAAATCTATTTGTCTAAATAATTTATTATTACACTGAGAAGAAAGCAACTTTATATAACTTAAACCAGTATTGATAAGTACTTTACACCTACAAACTGCACAAATTTTAGCAGAAAAAGGAATGAAGTAAGGATATTTATAAAGCTGTGATCAATCAGTTGAAATCATAGTTTATGAAGAAAGCAAGCTGTTCACTGGTATTTAAAATTTGTGAACAAATGTTAATTACTATCCAAGGTGCCAGATTTTCTACTTTCATTAATTACTAATAAATTATACATCCATATAAAGTTCACTTTCTCCAAAGCAAGGAGATAATATAATATTAAACTCACTAAGTGTTTAGTCCTGAATGCAAAATAAAACAATAAAATGAGTTTTATAGTTTAGAAACTGGTAAAAAAGGCAAGCCACCTTTTTTTGGTTGAATGGAAAAGACAGTTATTTTGTTATGTAGATAAATTATTTTCTGAAGTTCCAAATTCAAAAATTATCCTTTATGTGATATTTCCTTAGTAATGACTTTTTGTTATTTTGATAAGTGACCTCAAAAACAACTATCAACAGTTATCTTTTGGCTAAAGCTATTAACACTAATCTGTATTTCTATTATAAATTTCTAAGCAGTTGATTATTATGCCTAATATTACCAATAATTTCAACTGTGATATTTTCACATGTACATGTATTTGTAAAACAAATGTGTATGTTTTAATAATTTTTAATGTTTCATTCATAAACAATTCAAGAACCCCTTATTAAATTTCATGTAATTTTTTAGGTTGCTTTGTTTCTTAGATTATTCAGTAGTTAAAATGATTTAACTGAACCAAACAGATGCTTATTCCAAGTATACAAATCTTTTTTTCACTCATGAACACTATATATTTGTCTATTGGAAAAGTTAACATTAGATACTTAGTTATTAATTAATATTCTCTAGTAGGTAATCCTTGCATTTAGTTTTCTTCTTGTACAGTGAAATAGAATACACTTATAGATCATATTATCAGCAAAAGGGTAGGTTGTCTCCTTACCATTTTAGAAAAAAAAATTAAAATGGAAAATGATTGTTTCTATTGCCAAACTAGAAATTAAGAACAGAGGTTCTCAATTTCGCTTCTCTTCTATGCTCAGATATATAGAAACTGAGACCCAATTCTCTATTTTGAATAACTATTCCATTGATTCCTATATTATGTTGAATATATGATAGAAAATAAGATCATTAATACAGGAAAAAAGAGGAAATTGACATTTGTAATATTAGCTAAATCTCATATGTTTGGTGAAAATATTCTGGAATTGGAACCTGAGAAAGAAAATTCAACTTTTGTTGTAATAAGATAACAGACTTGTGTGGTAGGTCTACTTGCTTCTGTTTTTTTGTTTTGTTTTTTTTTTTTTGACAAAGTTTTTTTTTAAGTAACCTACTCAAGTAGTCTTCAAATAAGTTGTGAGACTGATATTTAGGAGTTTGTCCATCCAAATTCAATAAGGATGTGCCTTGTTATTTGCCAGACCGCCATCAAGCTTGGCATATGTACTCATGGTCAGATAATATATATAGTAAGGGAACAAAATTAAAGTGGCCACTGAAATTGTATAAATGTGTTTAGTTTACTGTAGATTTACAAGATAGTCACAAGCATATATGAACATCTTTGCAAGGAAATGTGTATGGTGGGAATCAGTAGACACAAACTGACAAAGTCAGTATTTCTAACCTCAAAATATTTAAATAAAACATATAAATCAAAGATTTCTAAGAATATATCATTAGATCAAATGTTTAATAGTTGAGTGATATTTTTAGTAACAGTTATGAACTGAGAATATTACCGTTTAGTCTAAGATTTATTTTTATTATCTCAATGATCAAATGATTTGATGTAATAAATTTAGTTATATCAATCTTTACTTCACTTTATTGGTGTATTCATCTATTTGTTCTTTATTTTTTAGGAAGCATTGCCATCATTGTGCCTCTCGTCCTCTTGGTGACTTTGATAACCACCTTAGTAATTGGCTTAGTGCTTTGTAAAAGAAAAAGAAGGTAATTGTGATGTTCTTAGACTAGTAGTAAATAAGGCACACAAATAGTTACAAGCCTAGTCATTTTTTTTAAATTTCTTAAAACACAATTTAGTTGTTTAGATACAAAATCCTGTATTTTTTAACCATTTTACCTCTGTATTTCATTTTAATTAATTATAATTCATACAACCCTTCCTCCACATTATATAATATATATATAATCTGATGTATCTAACAGGGAGCCACATTAATTAAAATTTCAGTAAATTTTACATTTATAGTAGCCTTTCATTGAAATAATAAAAGTCTCTGAAAAACATTTATATTAATGTGTGGATTTGTTATGTCAATACAAAGGTACTGAATATGTATTATTGTATATGGCAAACTACATTTCATTCACAAACAGTGCATTGGCTTATTATATATCTTACTGGAACTTTATACAATTGCAAAGGTTAAGAAGAGTGGACTGTGAAAGGTTATTATATAAAAACCAAGATCTTGTGAGCTTTTCTTTTTAATTAAGTAAAAAGGAATTTAGCAAAATGATTTAAGGACTGAAACTATTTCAGAGTTTATCACTGTCTTGTTTGGGGTGGTTTTCATAAAATATGGGGGAAAATGTAATTTAAAAAGATAATTGATAAGTGACTATTTCATTTCATCTAATGTATTAGCTATTCATAAGGAATATATTCCAAGTATATCTTTTTATTTTTAAATCTAAATAATTGAGAAAATAACATCATGTGAACACATTATAGTTCTTCTGTGACTCAATAAATGTCCTTTATTTCTAATGTATTATAAGCTTTCCATCAGTTACATTTAAATAAATCAGTAAATCTACATAAATGGCAGTTCCATCTACCTTGAGTGTAATATTTAACTACTCACACTTTTGTTAATATTCACATATTCCAGGACAAAAACTATCAGAAGACAACCTATTATTAATGGAGGAATAAATGTAGAAATTGGCAATCCATCTTATAACATGTATGAAGTGGATCATGATCACAACGATGGAGGTCTTTTAGATGCTGGTTTTATGGTAGATCCAACAAAGGTAATATGTTTTAAATTAATGGGCAATCAACACTAACATTCTTAAATCATTTCTCTGTTTATATAGCTCTAAGTTTCAGTATGCATTTCTTCTACCTGAAGTTATAATGAACTTTAGGATGCATTGAATCTTATAATCCCTTCTAAAGAAAAAATAAACTATGGACTACATTTCGCTGGCAGCATGAAGTTGATACAACGTGTTTAAAATTTTGTTTATTCACTTAGCTTATAAACATATACTTTAGATAAAATAATAGATTATTCATATTTATTGGTGTTAACACATCTAAATAAATAAGTTAATGTAAAAAGATTCTGATTTTTTAATAATATTAAGAGTACAGTAATTCATTATCAAATGATACTTTATGTCCTATAGTGTTTCATTGAAGTCCAGTTCATCTGTATTTTTGAATTTGTTTATAATCAAATCATGTGTCAGAAATATTTTTCTGCTATAATTTCCCTATCAATATGAAACTAGCCATTGGTACATATAGCTTAGAAATCCAGCCTTTATTTTTTAATTTGTTAGTTCTTATAACTTTTTGTACTGCTTAACACCTTTGATGAATTATCCAATCATCCAGGTAAATTAAACTTACAATGATTTGCTTTCATTTCATTATCTGAATATTTTACATGAATTATAGAATATTTTACTATGAATTAAGAGCAACAACCTGCTATTATGCAGTTATTTTTTCTTACTTTGCCCATTGATATTCTGAATAACTATCAATTTTCTGAATCAAAGGTGATATATTCAGAATGCACATTTATAGTATAAATAATTACAGTGCCCGATCTATACTCAAATGGTTTTGTGTTCCACTGTCTTAAAAGAAGTTGAATAGGGTCCCTATGTTCAATCTGGTTCTGGATCCATGGCTAGACTTTCTGAGCCTAAAATTGATAGTCAAGTTTTCATTTCTCATCATTATTGAGTGGATAACTTTTAACTATCAAATAGAGAAGATATTGTAATGAGTTTTTCCTTTAGAAATAAGTTTTAATTACTACTCTTTATTCAACACTAACTCTTAACATTTGAATTTGTTCATGAAATAAATCATGACAATTTGTTTCAGAATTTTCTACTTGACTTTGAAAGATTATATATACAGTGTTATTTGATAAGTTATATATGAATTAGAAAGATATCTTAAATACTATATTTCTTATAGTCTTTGGGGTTTTTTTCTTACTAATAAAAAATATAGTATATGCAAGTATAATATAAACTGATAACACATTTTCATAAGAAAGAGAGGTCTCATTTCCTATCACTTTTATTTCTAGTGGTAGAGTTAAGCCAATTTTGGAAACTTAAAAAGCATAACTTTTTAGTACTACATTTAAAATTTTCCACATTTACTTTAGGAAAATAAAACTATGCTTCACTGCCCTTTCAAATATATTTTAATATATTTAGCATATAACATGCAATAAATATTTATCGACCAATTTGCTGACTGATTGACCAAAATTACACTAAATGTGACTTAGCTGACTGATTCTATCAGACTCCTGATGTTTGAAATGTAAATATGAATTCATTTACTAAGAAGTAACTAAAGAAAGCACAGTTATCCCTAATAGGTATAGACAATTTTGAAAAAGAGACAACACTGAAGCAACTCTAAAGATGAAATGTTTTTCATTGAGTATTTATTGTGTTACATTGGTTTGATATATTAATGATGTAATCAAAAATAAACTGCATTATACATAAAGAAGACTTTCATAAAGTAGCCATTTTCAAATGGATAAAATTCTATTTCAATGACACCTATATCAAAAGTGTTGAAATAGTTAATGAATTAATTTAAAAGTACATATGGATGCAATCACAAGTTATTTGAAAGGCTGAAAATTGGGAAATTAGTTTTTATTGATATTATCCCCAAATTCATGTCAATCCTTACTGAGATTGTTTCCAATATATTCTAAATACAACCCTTGTGGAGCAAAATAAAGAGGCAATATCTGTTTGATTTTACATTTATAACATTTTCCAGAGACCCATACTCTTATTCCAAACATTCATTACCAATAGTTGATAATTAATATTTTTAAAAATGTATATTCAAGTTTTAATATTCAATATTAATATTTTAATATTCAAGTTTTCATCTAGACTTTTTATCCTAATGTATCACTAATAAATGCCCTATGAATAACATGAGTTTACCATATAGGCAAATTCTTTCTCTAGATCCAAAAAAGTCTAAAGTGATTGCCCTCATAGAGACTCATTGAATCAATTTAAATACAAATTAACCTGTTTTAATCTAGAAAATCAGGTTTCTAAAAACACAGTTAAATTTGTTTTGATGTGACAAATTTCATCTTTCCCCTAAAAGTGCCAGCACAATTAGAAATTCGTATGTCCGTGTAGACTCTTGTCAGAAACTTTCAGAATAATAAAAAAGAATCTTCAGTTGGGGAGGTTTGTGAATTTTTCTAAGAAATGTAAACAAAGATATGACTTATTTGGGGAATCTTATGTAAGTAAATAAAAATGAGTGGAGGTTCCTAGGCTCCTGGCATGCCTACCAGTAAGCTGGACTTAACAGAAATGCTTACCAATGAAGCACGGATTCAATTATAAATGGTTCTTCCTTAATTTGTTAAGGTTACCATGAACATACTTTTCATGACCCCAGGAGAGAGTATTTTTTTATGTTTATGACATATGAGCTATGTCAACGAAAATAATTCTTTGATGTTAGATCAGAAACTAAAATTCTCTGTTTATATACAGGCCAGGTATATAGGGGGAGGGCCCAGTGCTTTCAAGCTTCCACACACAGCGCCACCCATCTACCTAAACTCTGACTTGAAAGGACCACTGACTGCTGGGGTGAGAGAAGAAAAGTCATTGTTCCATGTCCATTCCATTCCAGAACCCTTTACAACCAAAGATGATTATGAGATTTAGTTATGGGCTTGCCCCTATATGAGTTTTTATTTAAGAAGAGATTTGAAAAAAGCCTTAAAAATGGGGACTTATGCGTCCTGCTTCTGCAAGATTATATGTAAACATGTTATCATTTTAGGCAAGCTATTAAGTAAAGCTATCGCTTCTTATGAATTTGACAATGTTAGAGTGCCTTAACCTAAACATGAGAATTTACTATTCTTGGAAATCACTAGCCCATAATTTAAAATATATAATTTAAATTTACATTTGTTTGTATTCATTTCCTGTTAAGATGCTTTGTTTTATATTTCTAGATTTGATGTCCACTTTAATAATATAGTACAAGATGTGGCATCATACTTAGAATTTAGGTCTATTGAATGGTCTATTGAAACCATTCTTAAGAATTTTTTAATTAATGATTAGTTCCTGGAGAAAGGTGCTAAGGTTAAAGTTACATGGCTCGCAAGAGATAGAAGAGACAAAAATTAAAGAGATCAAGATTGCTAGGAATGACTGTTTTCTCCCTGTACCTCTCTCCCACCAACTGTTTTTCATTCTCATTTTTATTGTGTTTGTCTCATTTGCATGACTCAGAGTTTATATTGCTTCTTTGTTGTAACTAATATTTAATGTTCTACTTGGAAAGAAACTGAAATAAACCACAACTAGGCAACAGTATCTCTGATTGAGCTGCAATTAGTAAGAAATGAACACTGTATATGATATTCAATTGTAAAAGAGCTCTTCGGCTAATCTCAATTCTAATTCAAAAGTGGTGTAAGTGTCTATGAATTTAATAAAATGGCTGTGTCCTTCATGATTTCTTGGAAGAGTCAAAAAATATTTGCATTGATAAGTACATAGAAGGAGTTTGAATCAAAAATATGTTCATGTCCTTCCAACAATGTATTTTACTTTCATTTGTTTTATTTTTTATTTTAAATTCATATTAAAAATTTTTAAGAACCAAGGAATTAAATAACTTTCTGTAAACATATCTGTTACTGTAATACCAATGAGTGAAAAACATGTGTAATAGAAATAAGACCATGTGTTTTGATGTTTTATGCTTTTAAATGAATTCTCAGTGAATACAGCTTTCATGAAGATTTCTTCCAAATTTAAGATTATCAAAGCTTCTTTAGATTCACAAATTACCTGAAAAACACATATTTTTTCTAGTACCATGCTAAAGTCAACTATAAGTTTGTAAGCAGAATTTCAATCACATTTAAATATATATTCTTTAATAAATTAAATGTATCACAAATAAATGTTAGCATTAAAGGATATACAGGCTAAAAATAAATAATTATTTGGTGTAATGGATAATAAAATCATATTTACTTTTTTTTTCTTCAGTCAACAAATTACTCCAATCCGGTGTATGCAAAGTTATACATGGATGGACAAAACTGTCGAAACTCCTTAGGAAGTGTTGATGAAAGGAAAGAACTGCTTCCAAAGAAAATAGAAATTGGGATAAGAGAGACAGTGGCATAATCAATGATAACTTTTATATGCTGTATAAATGTATAAAATATAAGTATTACTTTTGTATGTTCCAACAGTATTATACTTGTTTTGGCATCAGCATTACCTCTTTCTTTCTCTTTTCCCTGGTAAATTGTTTTCTGGTTTTTATTTTTTGCTGATGACTATGGATTGACCATTTGTATGGTATTTTTATGAACAAGAACTGCACTACAGTACAATTTACAACAATGCTGCTGATATGACACACCTTTGAATTTGCTAAAATTAAAAATAACATATTCCTTTGTAGTGTGAATATGAGCAATCTATTTTATATGAACTTTTTGAGTTCTAACTTAATCAACAAAGAGGATCTCTGCACTTTTTCCTTATTTGGACTGAAAGCTGTAATACAATGTCATTTTTCTTTTGTGGTCAAACTGATGGAAGATGATTGAATGGTCAACTCTCTTCTTTGTGCCCATTAAGGTTGATTCAGACTGCTGAAAATATAAAGGCTTCACAAGTTCAGCATCACCTGCTTTAAATTAGTCTTAGATTTCCAAGTGATAGATGAGAATTTTGAGAAAAATCTTTTAAAAATACATAAAATTAATAATTTGCATGAACACATATGATTATGTTTTCCAAAATTTAGTGGACTCTATGTGACATACTAAATGTATACACCCTGTAAGCAATAGTTATATTTAGGTGGTAGAACATAGCAAAAATATAACCAAAGTGGAAAAACAACACTTGCTATGGGATAAGACCTTTTGTTTTCCCTTAGTTGTGAGGTAAAAGAGTGAGCCTAGAGCACAATGGGGCAATGGGTAATAATGTCTTAGAAACTTCTTCCCTGTCACTTGCATTTGTGGCAGGTTAACTGAATCCCTTACCACACAAAACATGAAAGAAAAATACATAAGCACACAAAGTGATGGTAGCCTTTCAACTGTGTGAATGCCTTCTCTGCTAGCTCAAAAGGAAGAGGCAAAAGAACCATCATGGTGTAGAGTAATGGTAAATGTTTTTGACATAAAATATGACTAATCCAATATGCGCCCTATCCAAAATATCTTCTTAAAGGGCTTTCCAAATTATAAAAGAACAAGTATTCGACCCTTAATCAAAGATGGAGAGTATCCATACTGACCAGTAACTCTGTTACTCTGGTTTCTTTTGGTTGTGCAAAACCATGGACCCCATTTGCTTTTTGTTTGTTTTCAAATTTTGATTGAAACAAGTGAGATTTATTTAAGTTGTATAAAAAAGAATAGCATTTTTATACAAATATCTTTAAAGGCACAAAAGATTTATTCACAAGGTATGGGGGGCTTTTTGCTCCTCTGATAGACATGACTGACTTTTAGCTGTCATAATGTATTAACCTAACAGATGAAATATGTTTGTGGTTGCTCTTTATCCCTTTGTACAAGCATTAAAAAACTGCTGTTTTATAAAGAGACTTTTTGTTGTACTATGTGCATGCATACTACCTATTTCTAAACTTTGCCATATTGAGGCCTTTATAAACTATTGATTTATGTAATACTAGTGCAATTTTGCTTGAACAATGTTATGCATATCATAAACTTTTCCAGGTTCTTGTTTAAGTACATTTTTTAAATTGAACAGTATTTTTCATTTTGGTTATAATAGTCATTTTGCCTATGTTTCTATAATGAAGTGTTAAATACTTTATAAAAAATTGTTGACTGACTTATTTAAATGAAATTCTACATATTTAAGAGCTCGTGTTGGATAGTTTTTACAGATAAGAGAATTCCTTCCATTATGTAGTTTAATATTCCTAGAACACTATTTTGAAAAACAGGAGACATAATTTGTGTTATAACCTTAGAATACAGTTCTTAGGTAGGATGGGTTTCATGGCCTCTTTTGCAAGCACAAAAGAGAACACATTCTCTGTTCTTGAAGCAGAAAAGATTTCCTTACTTTCCCTCTTCCCTTCCTTGATAAATACATCATAGACTCCATATTAAAAAGAAAAAGGAAGATAGGTTATATACACAGTAGTTTGACAGATACATTCAAATAAGCCAATGTTCTTCCTATTCCTTCCCATACACAAAAAGTGTACTTTATCTCAGATTCTACTTTATTTTGTAAGTGTAAAGTTAAACACATATACTTGTATATTTAGAGGATCAAATTAGAGACTAAATGTAGATGGATTAGACTTACTGGAGCTATCATTGAGTTATATTTTCTGAAGGGAACTTTTTATATTAGAGTTTTATTGATTTAATACAGTATTGCTTGAAAAAAACAGAACCCACAGGTTCAAAATCTTGATACAACTAACAGTATAAATGTCTAGCAAATCATATATGATATACAACCTACCATCTAACACTCAGGGTACAAATTCATTTATTTATTTTTCTCACGAGGACACTGGCAAAAGTCAGAGCCAAGAGGGTTCAGGATGTGCTTTCTCACCCTTAGGATCTGTCTACATTTTTATGGTCCTTATTTCTTCATTATGCTTCACCATCCCATGCTGGCTCATTCAAAGCCACATCAGAGTCCAGCAGTCTTCCTGTTTGCAGTGCCTCCACATTGTCTCTCCCAAAGATATTTTTTTCTCAATTACTCAAACTTGATTTACTCTGTCATAGTTCTAGCTTTTTCCATTCCAATTTTCTTTTGTAAAAACTTGTGCAAATGCTGGAAATTCAGGTGGATAATTCTCCAGAATGACTATACTCTACAAATACCATTACCAAGTATTTCCTAAAATGCTCCTTTAAGCTATGATAGGATATATTTTTAAGAAATGAACACTTCCTGGAAACTCTTTTTCCTACCCCAGTGGTTTTTCATCCAAATCATGATATTCACATTTTATTCCAGGTAATTCTTGGTTGACCTGGGGAGGACAGGATATTTAGCAAGTTCCCTGTACTCTATCCATCTATCAAGCACCATCCAAAGTTGCAACTGTCTGAATGTCTACAGACATTACTAAATGCCTTTGGAGAATAAATTGCCCTTGTCAAGATCTACTGCTATGTTCTGTCTCCCATTAAACGACTTTCAGCTAGATTGGCAGGGGGAGAAGAAATCTCATTATCAAAATCATAGTATTCCCAAATTTTGATTTAATTTGTTAATGCTGATGAGACTTGAGTTATAGTTTTAGAATTTTGGTATTTAAGTGCCTATGTAGTTAAAAAAAAAGTCATTAGTAGGCAAAAAAAGTTCACTTAGAAACGTACAATTTTGCATAAATCAAACAATTTTCATTCATGTAAATATGTTTTATTTGTGGCTATTTTGATCGCATTGATAATTATGTTTGCTTTGCGTTTGACTATATGCTTGTTTTGTTGATTCTTGAGATTTAAGCTTGCACTTTTCTTCTAGTCATGCTACATTCCATTTTTATGATGATTCAGATATGTTGAAGCTCATTGCTCAAAGCACGTTATGGTTATTATGAATGAGTTGTATTTTGCAGATCTCTTAGAGGACAAATTGATATAGGTAATGAAGGAAATAGAAGGAAAACATTATTGCTTATTTTCTGATACTCTCTCTCATCTCTACCTTTAAGCCCATTACTCTGAATGTAAATTTCCCTGTCAAAGAATACTATTTACAAATTCAACTCTTTCATGTAAATTCTACTAAAAAGGGTAACATAGAAGAGGATTAGAATCCAGCCCCACTGAACAAAATATAGCTAACCACTTTCCAAAAGCAGGAATTCTTCACCCTAGGGCTGATGTAAGTTTTCCTTAGTTTATTTAACAATAACTTTTTCAGCATTAGATGACACACTTAAGTTTAATATAGATCATCCCTGTCCTTACTAGAGTAGGAATGTTTGTCTTGTAAATTTTAAGAGGATGAACTCAAGCACTCCAAAGTAAATTAGCATAAGAAACACTTTTGTATTCTGAATGTGGAAAAACAACCAAAAGATCAAAAAATGGCTTATTTTTCAATTCTGCTACCAAATCCATTGCTGATTTAACATATCCAGAGTATAAACAAATCCAGAAAATTATACCTAATTTATAAAATACAGAAGTATTTCTTTTCAGAATAATGTTTAGTTTCTGTATAGAAATATGTACTTTATACTATGTGATGTGCATATCCAATCTAAAAAGCAACAACAAAATTGTGTTCTCTGGTTTAACTTCTCTCTAGTAAGATATTATATGTAAGGGGCTGAAATTTATTCTGAAAAATAGTTTCTAATGAATACCATCACCTTTTATATCCAAAGTGATCAAAAATCAAATGAAAAATTGGTACCCAAAATAGTCTATTTGATACATTTATACTTAGAATGTGTTCTTTCTCTCTGATAGTCTACCCCTTTTGCATGGGGTTTGTAAATTATTGGTGAAATTAAGCAATGCAATCTTGGTACTTTAGTCATTTGTTCACTATAAGATATTTTTTCATCTGTCATTTCTTCTGCAATTTTAATACATAAATTTCAAGTCACCTGATGCAACTTGACTTCCAGCTTATTTATGGCATATTGTTTGGAGATCCATAATATAACTCTTCTAGTCTTTCAAAACAATGTGAAAATAAAGTCTACATTTTCAGTGCCAATATAACCAGTATGGATCTAACTGCATAATATGTATTTTTCATCCATGGCTACTTGAATCAGTAGATCTGTATAGCATAATACAGGGTTGACTTTATGTCATCATTACCATCTTTGTAGAACTGTTTACATTAGGAAAAATTAAGAGAAAATATTAAGAATGGTATTTTATATATATATATATATATATATATATATATATATATATGAGTTTAAGTGTAGATTGATTAATGAGGTACATTTTTCAATGAATAATGTCAAGTTTAGGTAGAAAAATAAATGAACAATGAAATTTCAAACTGGAGTAACCCCCATCACTGCAGTCCACAAGTGTAAATGGTATGTTTGTGTCTATCTGAACACACAGCACACACATATTCTTTTTAAAGATTTATTTTTATGTATGCATACAAGAACTGGGGTATAGGCCAGAGGTGTGGGGGAGTGAGAGGATTCACGAGAGACAAAGTGGGGAGAAAAACATGTGGATCTACTGAAATATACTGATGAGGGGAGCAGCAGGTGAGCCAGGAGAGGTCTGCTCTGCCATGTGGGTTAGCTCCTGGCTGGGGCTCAAACTTATGCGACAGTGTCCTGCAATAGCTTGATAGTGCTGAGACTTTAACCCCTGAGCCACCAGGGAGGTCCAACACACATATTCTCACACATGGCTTTGGTATTCTATTAACTGTGAAGATGATATTTCATTCTTATTTTACTTAAAATTCAATCATATTTAGCTTCCCTGATTCATTATATGAAGAATTTCTGCTTTTCTCCACAGAGGTATCCCTAGTGGTAATTCCTAGTTTCTTATTCCTTAATACAAAATTTCCATCCCTCTCACCATTGTTTCTCTTTTTCCTCTATCCAAAATGACACATAGCAAATCAATATTCCTCTTTCACTATTTTGTCATAACCTATATTGCTGATTTTTATTATACAATATATCAACATAATAGAAAAGTTAGAAAATAAAGAAAAAATACCAACAAGTTAGAAACTATACAAAACCAGCTATTGTTTTAGAATTTAAAATTAATTTTCATTTTTCTTGCTTTTAAAATATAACATTAAAATATTTGGTTGTATGTCTTTCTTGGACTTTAGGTTTTTTTCTTCAGTTTATATATCCTAATTGGTCTGTGCTAGAACTCAGTATGATTATTCTCAGCATGCTATGTAGACTGTGTTATTTTGCTTCATTTTCTTCTTTTGATTTGAAAGGCATTTAATGAGATTCAGAATCTTCAGAGTAAGTCTTTTTTTCTCCTCTGAGATGAAGAATTTAACACTTTTAGATTCTCCTCATATAATTAACTCACATAGTCTTTGTTGTTAAATTGTGGGGTATTTTATGACAATATTTTAGCAAATATTATTTTTAAATTTTTTGCCTTCAATTATTTAGATAAATTTCAACTCTTTTTCCATTTAATTTCTCTTTCTTTAGCTCAGTTTACATTATATGATTCTTTTGATATTTTTATTTTCTGATTTTCTCTTTAATATCTTTATTTTGATTGAAGTCATTTCATTAGTGTATTTCAGCAAGTACACTTATGAAAAACCTTTATCTGTAGCATATTTGCTGAGTTTTCACATATATACAAACATTTCCCTAAGGCCTTCCAAAATGAATGTCAA
Organism: Scalopus aquaticus; assembly: GCA_004024925.1. NCBI lineage: Eukaryota > Metazoa > Chordata > Mammalia > Eulipotyphla > Talpidae > Scalopus > Scalopus aquaticus. The sequence goes on along the minus strand of PVIJ01009865.1, from coordinate 42,235 downwards.
ATTATCTAGGACTATTCCTTTACCTCGAGAATTAGGTTGAACATGCCTCATTGCTTTCTGATATTCAGTGTGGTTAGGGAAAAGTCTGAGACTAAGCACAATTTTATTTCTTTATAACATTTCTCTGCAGACTTTAAAAACAAGTTAATTTTAATTAAAGTATTTTTGCCAAATATGTACACATCATTTTTATAAATTTTGCCTATCTGTTAAAACCTATTGTCAAGGAAGATTAGTGTTTTTAACATGCCTTTATTATTTCTATCCAAATTGTTTCATTTTAATATGCAAAACACATACAGTTAAATATTTCTCTTTTCTTTACCACATATACCATCTTAATAATGTTTTTACTTTATCCATTCTTGAACAGATTTTCAGGTTTTTGGTCTATAGTCATGATTTATTATTTCCCCTGCAGACTCAAGTTTTCATGTGTGTGTGTGCGCTCACAACTGTGAATGTGCCTCTGGGGTGGGTCCTTTACATCACTTTCTTTTCAACTTAATTTTTAATTTTCCTGCCTTGAGTATTTTCTTCTTGTGGTTTTCTGCTGAGGTGGCATAGTATCCATTTCCCTTTTCAACCAATTTGTGAAAGTTCTCTTTTTGTTACAATTCTATAAGTCTAGAGAATGAACCTTTACATCTTTGTCCAATGAAATGTTAAAAAAAAACAATGCAAGGTATTTTGTTTTTATTAATTCATTCATACTTATTTATAAAGAAAATGTTCCTGTTCCATTGCTCTATGTCAAATATGGTATACAATATTTATATCTTTCTGCCATCAGTTCATGTCCTTAAATATTTCTTTTAGTTTTGTAGCTCCTGGTCCATTTTTCTCTTATATATCCTAGTTTGTCTTTGCTAGAACTCAGTATGATTATTCTCATTCTTATATCATATAGCCTGATATTTTTAAATAGTGAAGTGCTTTAAAATGTTACCATTCCTATATTCCATGGTACAGGGGTTCTTCCTATAATTCACACTAAGCTGCACCTCCAAATATCTGGTCCTGTGTTGTCATAACCTCCCATGAATTCATGAGGAGAGTGCTTCTTCTTCAGTGCTGCAACACCCCTTCCTTTTTTGAAAACAATCTAGATGTCTGCCCTGGTTTCTAAAAACACACTCTGAATGAATGTAGAAGCTTGGATTGGGGACAGTGCTTTGCCCACCTCCAGAAGCACTTACTGCTCAGTAGAAGGATGGCTATTCAGTTTCTACCATCCATCCAAGGATGTTGCATCTTAATATGGAGAATCGGGGCATTACAATTTCCTTTTTTATTTTGCAAAGACTCGCTTTTGTCAGGGAAACTATTTTTAGATTATGTATGGTCTTGCTTGTTTTGCTAGCTCCCTTTTATCTAACACTCTTTAATGGTTTAGTGTCATCCTGATTTATCAATATTTTTGTACCTCCTAAGTGTTTTTAGAGAAAATTAAAAATGACTGAGTCAAGGCTTTTTGTTAGATGCTTTTGAAACTGCTAGTTTTCTCCTTATTTTTACTAAAACTCTGTACACCACCCTGGACTATTGCTTACTCTCTCCTATCCTCAGTCCATGTTTTCAATCCTTAGAACCCATGCACTGAAATTGGAGCTCTAGCTCTTAACTAAATGTTTCCTTTACCTGAGCCTTGGATCCCTCTAGCTTCCCACTACACATCCTCACTCCCACCATTTAATTTTTGTTGTTGTTGTTGTTCCCTAAGCTTGTTGTATCATTTGGTTCTTGACCTCAGCTCCAGTTGTTCTCTTTCTTGATTCGGCTGCCTGAGCTCTTATCAGAAGACTTTTAGGAGGATCTGTGACTAAGCTCATTAAGTTGATGGCAGAATCTAATTCCTTGAAGTGATAGGACTGAGGTCCCAGTTTCCTCCTGTTAGCTAAGGTCCTTTTTTAATTTATGCACTTTTTTCACAATGTGAAAAAGTCATTAATCTTTGTTTAGTTTCAAAATCGAAGCCAATACACAGACCCAAAATCCAATAATTGAAAGTGAAATCAAATACCCTTGAGGAAGGATAAGTATTGTTTCAAATGTCCCCAAATGATTGTTTCCTAATTACCACGCTTAACATTGCAACAGAAAAAGAAAATTCTTAAGTTTTTAATGTCATTGGTTCTAATATCCAAGTTCATTAAGGTAACAGGATACCCTAAAAGTCATCATGCTCCTCATTTATTAGTAATTTATGAAAGCCCAGTGATCAATAAAGTTCTGGAATAAGTTTATCTTTCAGTAACTCTAATATATTCAAATATCCACCCAAATGTTATGCTCTGGTTCCTCAATATACAATACAGGATAGAAACACTGAGTATGGAAGGAAAAGTGATTAAAATAAGGGTTAAATGGAAGCTCCTAAAACTATCCTATTCTTTGGCCAAAATAGTAAATCAGAAGAAAGAACATATCCCCAAAGGAGTTATAAAGATTAGTGCTAAATCAAAATTGTAGAGGATGAGGTGGTGTTAGTTGTTTCCATCTTAAACCATTTATCATAAGTAAATAAATCATAAATAGCAGATGACAGTAAATTACTATAACCCCAATTGCATTACTTTGCCAGATATGACATATTTTCAGGATATATACATATACAGACATATCAGTATGGACTGTGATATTTGGTTGGCAGTTATTAATTTGTTCATCACATTCTTCTTAATCCTCATCAGAAGGGTCAGAGTTTTCCTTTATGCATGAAGAATAGCAGCATAAATTCACTCTGATCTCAGGACAATATTCACCCTCTTTCAGGAACCTTGATCATCTCGCATTTTACAGAATCTCACTTTGCAATGAGGAGAGTCATCATATATTTAGTAAATATAGGGGGAGATCAAATAGAAACACTATAAAGTAATAAAATACTTACAGATTTTTTATTTTAAAAATTATCATAGGGCCTCCCTGGTGGCGCAAGCAGTTGAGTGCAGCACCATGAAGCTGTCCAGAGCCACTGCAGCAGGAGTTTGATGCCCAACCAGGAAGATTCCCACATGGCGCAGCAGACCTGTCTCACCCGCTGCTCCCCTCAGCAATGTATTTCAGTCGATCTACCTGTTCTGCTCCCCACCCTGTTTCTGGTGAATCGTCTCACCACCCCATACCTCTGGCCTACACCCCAACTTGTATGCATTAATGGATACATCTTTTAAAAAATAAAATAAAATTATCATACCATAATAAATTATGACATTTGCAAGAGCAATGAAGTACATACAACTATTTCAGTAGAGCTGTAACTCCAGGCACAAGGTAAATTGTGCAAATGAAAATTTTGCCTAATTGTTTTAATTTTAAATAATTGCAAGCAAAACATTTGGGATATTCAGAACACTGCCTGCATTCCATTTATTTTTGGTGAAATCCTCAAACCTTAAATTATTTACCTTTCATTTTTAATATAATTTTTGTTCATATCAATTAAACTATAATCATTTGCCTACAGATGCCAGTTTAATGATTTTTTTAAATAACACTTTTATTCACTTTGAAGATTGCAACATTAACCATAAATCATTTTAAAAATTTGCCTCACCATTGTTATTACTTCAGCACACTGCACATTCATATAAATGTATCTTTCTGGTATATCAGAAAATAAAATGAACTCTGAATCCCATGCTTGTAAGTAGATGTACATAAATATTTGAAATAAATGTCTTCAATGGACTCTGCAAGAAAAGATCCTGACCTTTGATTCCCAATTAATTAGTACAAAGATAGAAAATCTAAACAGGGGTACTCCCTGGTGGCAAAAGGCCTTAAGTCTCAGCACTATGAAGCTATTGGCGGCCACTGCAGCACAGGTTTGATCCTCGGCCAGGGAGCTTCCCCCATGTCTCGCCCACTGCTCCCCTCAGCAGTGTGTTTCAGCCAATCCACCTGTCCTCCCCACTCTGTCTCTGTTAGTCCTCTCTCTCTCACACACACACACCCCCACACACCTCTGGTCTATACCCCAGCTCTTGTATTCATAAATAAATAAATCTTTAAAAAAGAAAATGTAAACAGTCCTCTTCAATGGATAACTAGTTAAAAGTCATATACTATAGAAGTCACATGTCAGTTACAATTAAATGTGCAAGATTATCAGAATATTACAAAAGAATGATGAAAGTAGTCTTCCTCTGTTAGAGTGAACACATCAAGGATGGTTCTGTGTGGTAAGGAAAGGTTTCATGTATCTTAGCTGACTGTGTGGATCATTCACTACCCACAAGACAATAGTCGTAATAATGTCATAGCTGATCCTAGGATTCCATCAGCTGTAGTATGCTCAAGGTTAAAACCTAGTCAACTATTAAAATTGTTTGTGGACCCCATCAAATATCAAGTAGAACAGTCAAAGAGAAAAAATAGCTGTCAAGATATTTCTGTTGCTCTAATGGTGTTGGGTTAATTTTGTCATAAAATTAATGATGCACTTAAAATGAAGAGATTTATGATATCTGCGAGCACTTCTAATTGAGTTAACCCAACAGAGCAGCTTACAACTCATACAAGTCCAAAAAAGAATGATTAATAAGGTGCCCAAATAGTATGCTTCCTCTTTGACTAAATTCTTCAATAGGCTATTAAAATAATTACCTCGTTTTTACTTCAATTATTGTCTTTTTACACCAGAGTGAATTTTTTTCTAAAATGAGAGTTTTTCATTAATTCTAAGCTCAGTTGTTTTCTTATAATAACCTATGAATAAAGCCTTATTGAGCCAGGGAAGAAAATTTTAGTATAAATATATTGAAGACACAGTGTCCTTACTTTCTATTTTTAAAATGTAGGATAATAGCTTTTTTTAGCAGCACTAGTTGAATTTAAAAGAGGTGTTCATGCATTAAGTCATATACAGAAGAGACATTGACAAAAAGGTTTACACCTTAAATGCCTAAAATCCTGCATATTTCAGTGGTATTATTATGACAGGGATGAGAACAATAAGGCACTCTGTCCCTCATGATGGCTATATCTGAGATAGGGATGACAGCTTGAAGATTGTAACAAGACCTGGTTAAAGGTGTGTCATCTATTCTTTACAAAAACCATTTTTATGTAACTAGATTTATGATGTGCCAGTTTCCCAGTACAGACCTTTTTTTTTTTTACTGAGATGGACATAGTTTTGCTATGTCCTGTTCACTGTGTGGCAAGTGAGAGGTGCCAAATTCAATTTATCTTCTGAGGTAAGATTTCAAAAAAAAAAAATCCATGTTTTTTTAATAAATGAACAACAGAAATACCTGGCAAATTGCATTTGATGCTTAAAAAGGTAAGTACCCTCATTCCAAACTGCATTTGAAAATATGAAGAATTTCGGGCCTCCCTGGTGGTGCAGCGGTTCAGCGCTGCGCTGTGGAGCTGTCGGCAGCGCGCGGTGCGGGTTCAACGCCCAGCCGGGAGAATCCCACATGGTGCGGCAGCTCTCTCCTGCCTCACCCGCTGCTCCCCTAAGCAGTGTATTTCTGATCTGCCTGTTCTGCTCCCCACTCTGTCTCTGGTGAACCCTCTCGCCGCCCCACACCTCTGGCCTGTACCCCAGCTTGTATAAATAAATCTTTTAAAAAATGTATGAAGAATTTCATACTAACCATTATAATTAAACAGGGCTCACTCATTAAATCAATATCATCTGATGACACTGACAAAGCCTTTGCTTTCTCTCTCTTTGGATTACCAGGTCAAGTACTATAATTAATAAAAATAACTTGTGATTAATAGAAACTTTGTTTTAAAGTGCTATCTATATGGAATAAATCTAAAATTGAGTGTTAGATCTTTTGTTTATTGTATTAATATATATATTTATGGCATATACAATTTCACTGAATTTAAAATTGCTTTGTTTCACCATACTACTGCCATCACAATGACAAACACTGAGACCCACTCTGTTGACTTTATTCAGGGCTTGTACTAATAATTTGTAGTAGTGTCTCACTCATATGATCTCCCTTTGTGTTATTGCACTATCTTGATCAAGGTACTAGCATGTTCATACAGCAGATTCTCAAATAGCACCGTTATGTTCAATAGCATTTCATTTAATATTGATGAGGGAAAAAATGCAGTCCCTGTCAACTTTGAGCAAAATCATGTTATTTGAGAACCTGGTTCATTTTCCAACATGTCATTTAAAGTTATAGTTTCTAGAAACCCACCTATGATGTGAAGATTTGATTATTTATATGAAGAACCTATGGAAAGGGGGAGACATTTCAATGCTTGCTAGTTAAAGATTTTCTGGATGTGAAGATGGGATTTGAGAAAAATGATGAAGATTTGCAATATCTTTGAGTTCAATAGTTTTGGTTTTCTCATTATTAATATTAATGATGGGTTTATAAGCGTTCACTCGTGTAGTTTTGCAAGTACCCTCATAGTCTTTATCTTCATAACATAAAAACTTTAATCTCCAACACAGAGTTCCTATAAAATGATCACCAGTTAGATGAATCTGGCCAGAAACAGGTATGCACATCACCATCTCATCCTGTTCATGGCTGGTATCTCTAGAAATGCTTGACAAACTGAGACCAACTGATAGCTGCAGGTCTTCATTAACAATACCTCTTGTAGGGCCTCCCTGGTGGCGCAACGGGTTAAGTGCATCGCTGTGGAGCCGTAGGCAGCTGCAGCATGAGTTTGATGCCTGGCTGGGGAGATTCTCAGATGACAAGACAGACCTCCCCTGCCTTGCCTGCTGCTCCCCTCAGCAGTGTCTTCCCATCGATTTGCCTGTTCTGCTTTCCACTCTCTCTGGTGAACCCTCTCACCGCCCCACACCTCTGGTCTGCATCCCAGCTTGTGTGCACAAATAAATCTTAAAAAAAAAAAAAGATACCTCTTGTAGAGTATCCAAGTTGTTGCAAATGGCAGGCTTTCAGCTTTTTATAGAGGTAGTATTCCAGCACATTTATCCAATCGTTTTTAGATTGAGATTAGGCTGTTTCCATCTCATGGTTATTGTAAATAATACCATAATAAATGTGAGGGTGCATTTATCTCTTGGAATTAGGATTTTTCTATTTTTTTTTGGTAAATACTCAGAAGTGCGAAAACTGGATCTAATTTCTAATTTTAATTTTAAGGGATCTACATATTGCTCTCCATAATGGTTGTACCAATTTACAGTTCCACCAATAGTATACAAGGGTTGCCTTCTTTCCACATCCTCTCCAACATTGTTTTTTCTTATCTTTTGGATAATATTCTCACAGGCATGAGGTGATACATCATTGTAGTTTTAATTTGCATTTCCCTAATAATGAGAGATGAGGAACATCTTTTTATTTGCCTATTGACCATCTGTGTGTCTTCTTTGAAGAAGTGTCTGTTTAGATCCTCTGCCCACTTTTTAAATCAGATTATTTAATTTTTGTTCTTGAATTTTATGAGTTTGTTATATATTTTTAGATATTAACTACTGACATATGATGTACAAATATCTTCTCCATTAAGTGGGGTGGTGCTTTATTTTGAAGTAGATTTCTTTCACAGTTCAGAGACTTTTTTAGATTAATGTAATCATGTTTGTTTATTTTTGCTTTCCTTGCTTTTGGAATTGAGTCCCCAAACACATCTCTAACATGTCACTTATATGTATTTTATGGTTTCCGGTCTTGCATCTAAGTCTTTAATGCATTTTAAATTAATTTCTTTGTGATGTTGGTGATATAGTTTCATTCTTTTGCACATACATGGCTGTCCAATTTTCTCAACACATTTTATTTAAGAGATATTCCTTGCTCTATTGCAAGCTCTTGGCTCCTTTGTCATATATTTATAGTTGTCCATGATTTTGGTTTTATGTCTGGACTTTCAGATTTATTCGGTTGTTTGGTGTTTCCATTTTTACATCAAAATCATGCAGGCAAAGCAGTATTTGCACTTTGAAAAAGAAACAAAAATTGTAAAAATGTGACCACTACACTTAAGGTTTTATACTTATTCATTTAATTAGATAATTACACAAATAGATGAAATAATTCCTTCTACAGTGTTTCTTGACTTCAATTTCTTTGCTCTGAAGGTCCTTATCTATAGACATTTCTGTCAATCAAAACTACTACTGGGATTCCATTGATTAGCTCCGGGTTTCCACAAGAGTTCTGTTTTTACTCAAGTCACAGGATTGTGTCTTTATATTCTTTATCCTTAATTCTGATCAATTTTAGCATATTGTTCCTCAGCTATTCCTTTTCTTCTAAGAACAGCTATATCCAAACTTAATTTTCCTGTTTTTCTCAAGGAATTTCCCCCCCACTCAGGACTACACCCTTCTTCTGTGCCAACGTTCATTTTCCTAGGCATTATTATATACTCCCTAAAAACCTTACTTCCCTGTTGACTCCTAATCACTTAAGTGTCCCTTTGAATTCTTTCTTCCATGCCCTGCCCAGTAAATGAATGCCCTCAAAATGACCATTTCCAGGAAGGAAAGCCTGCTAGCCATATGGACCCTGCTCCTATACTATTCCATTTTGCAACCCAAACTCTTAAGTTAAGGCTCCTCAGATGCAAATATATAGAGAATGTCCTAACTATATATACACTTTTAGACGTATATATCCAAGGGGAGAAGAAAATCCATTAAAAATGTATTGGTTATTGATTGTTTGATTGGATTAGACAAAGTTAATTTTAGATTCATCATCAAATGTTTTGTGTTTTTTTTTTTTGGTCATTTTAAAACATTTCCCCTAACTATAATAAAGCAGTTGGCTCATTAAAAATTAAAACTCCCATCTCTCTGAACAACTCTAAGGAGTAAACAAGCCAATTAAAGTAATTCCCTCCATGCAACTGATATAAAAACCCTGGCGGAGAATTATCAGGGAGAGCAGGTCCAACTGTGATCTTCAGGCTGTGCCAGGGAAGCTCTGTGAGAAACCTGAGCCCAGTCAGGGAAGTGATGTGGAAAGGCAGCTCTTGTTTGGAGCAGTCAAAAAAATAATTAAATTTGAGGACTCCATGTGGTAGCTCACATCCCTGTCAGTGTGACTTTATAGTGTCTCCTGTAAGTAGAGTGAGGTAGAAGCAATGTCAACACTGCATCTAAGCACTCTGCATCTAAGCCTCCTCATAAGACACTGCATATTTCTGCTTACTTTCTTTGCACCCTGCTGAGTGGCCATGTGAGAAGCTGGTTGAACTTAGTGAACAAAGGGAAGCCATAAAAGCTAAGTCACTAGTGGAGACTCCTAGATCAGCTAGCTCCACTGGCAGAAGATGAAAATAGTCTTTTCAAAACTGACCAGAACTACTCAGCTGAGTCTAACCCAAAACAGGCCATGCCATAGAGTCATGGGCTAAATTGAGGGCTATTATATTAAGTTACAAAGTGTTAAGGTAGTTTGTTATTCAGAACATTTTACTGATAAGCCCAATGACATCTAGGAAGTTTTAAAATTTGTGACTAGCTGTGTAATTATTTTCACTATCACTGATTACAAGCTGGACACCTCCTGGCCCATAGTTATATCCCCCATCACTCGCAGTGGGAGATTGTGGAGGACAGAAAATTAGGCCTTTCCTTTTCCTGTCACTATGTTATTATGTAATTAGAGACATTTTCCTTTTCAATTAGTGGTATCCCAGGTGATTATTCAGTTAGCCTATGTGGGTGTGTTGTGCTAGATACACAAACACACGATTACAAACACACACAGATACACTGTCATATTTTCAGTGTCTTATAGTTCAGGGTTGTCTGCAATATTACTTTGGTTAATAAATTCCCTCCTCCACTGTTCATGACATAGTTGGAACTAAAATCTAATGTTTGCAAGCGTCAAAAAAAAAAGCATCAAAACATGCTTTTATGGCTAAACGGGTTAATGACTACATGCCATCAGTGATTCCTTCATAGAAATAAAAAGAATGAGATGATCCTGAAAACATGGACAGAATCTCTCTGGCAGGGTGGGGGTGGGAGATGAGAGAAAAATATTTAAGACAGAAGGAATTATTTAAACTTGTGCACATTTAGATGTGTCTGAGAGAAAAGGGAGGATTTCATGAAGGGGGGTGGTTAGAAAACACAAATGGGTTAGGGGTCTAGCAATGGAATACCCGGGTGCCAGACTGGATTGGTCTGACTTCAAATGAGCATTTGATCAACAAAATAGGGTACTTTTAGAAGTTTTAAGCAAGCTAAACATATGAGCAGAATTAGTCTTTATAAGATGAGCCACATAGCACATATAAACTAGATATGAAAGTGTTAGAGATGGAGTGAGTTATTGCAGTGGTTCAGTGAGGAGTTAAAAGACTGGAGTAAGCAACTTGTATGGTGAAGAGAATCTGAAGACTTTAGTGAGTGATGTGAGGTAGAGTTTTGGTGACTCCACAAATGTACATTCTGGTTCCTGATACGACGGGATTTATCTAACATAGAAATACAAAACTGGAATAAAAAATTGAAGTGTAATTCTTAGTTTTGTTTTGGAATATGCTGAATCTGCAAGTCTGTAAAAAAGGAAGGTAACATCAGGAATGGTGGTACCACACCTTAGGAGCTAAGGTGAGGCTTATAGATAATGTTTCTGATATTTAGTCATTTTTTTAAAGATTTATTTATTTATACATACAAACTGGGGTACAGGCCAGAGGCGTGGGGCAGTGAGAGGGTTCACCAGAGACAGAGTGGGGAGTAGAACAGGCAGATCAGAAATACACTGCTGAGGGGAGCAGTGGGCGAGGCAGGAGAGGTCTGCCGTGCCACGTGGGAGTCTCCCCGGCTGGGCATCAAACTCGCACGGCACGCTGCCCACAGCTCCACAGCGCAGCGCTCAACCGCTGCACCACCAGGGAGGCCCTGATATTTAGTCATTTCACAATAGACTAAACTTACTTGAAAATGTCTTAGTTGAGAACAGAACTTTGGGAAAAGTAAAAACAAGAGAGAGAAAAACAATAAATGTCTTTGCAAAATTCTTTTCATATGTATGAATTTTAATTTCTTATTTTTTTGGAAAGAAACCAAACAATGAATGCAGATAGAAGAAAGTATGAAAATGTGACAAATTTAAAACTGAACATCTGCATACCACAGAAATAAAAGTGAGAGAAAAATTTGACAAATGTTTCTTTTAGCTCAGGATTTATTATGAGGTGTTTGCAAATTATCTCTCTAATTTTGAATATAAATTACTGAATAACTAATGCACACTTGTTATTGTGTAGTTTGTGTCATCTTATAATTTGAATCTTGGAGCTTATTAGCTTTTCTTTCTTAGATAAGCTGATTCAAAGAGGAAAATAACTCGCAAAAAAAGAAATGTCAAGGACAAAAAAACATACTAAGTGATACTGATAGAGGTGGGCTAGTGATAAATACATAGAAACTTTCTAGTCTATGAGTAGGATACTTTATCATGCTATAATATAATTGTAGATATTATGTGTATTTATACATATTCATATTTTGTATAAATTCATGCTCATGACCAACAGATTATTTAAAAAAATAGTTTTATATTGACTGAAAGGAAAATGAAATAAAAAATGTAAAGGAAAAGAAATAACGGTCTTTTTCTGCACTTTTTTGAATATATTATTAAAGTCAAATGGTATGGAAGAAACAAATCATAGATTTGTGTATGTTATCCAGTTACATCAAAATCTTAGAGTGAAGTGTCAAGCTCGGAAAAAAATGAAATTGCTGTTTAGATGTACAAGTTATAACCAGATTTTGATGAATATGAATAAATTCCTGCTATTAAATATTTTCTTAATCAGTGACATAGAAAATGCTAAAATGATAAGCTCCTGACAGGTTCTCATGGGAAAAGATAACCAAAAACATCTGACCTCCCTTCCAAGATCTGACTTGGAATGACCAGGATTTCAGAGATGTTTATTTTATTATGCTGCACTTAAAAAGAAACAAAAAGCACTAAAAGTTTCAAAATAAGAAAATAATCCCCTGTAGAAATAAATACCTTTTATTATCTACAAGTTTGTTAACTGTCTTGGAATTGATATGGTTTCTGTACTGGGTTTGGGTATGATGAATGGGATGAAATCACATCTCCGAGTTGATTCATGTATGTAATTGTTCACTGAACACACATTCAGAAAACACTGATTTATCCCCTGCTCTCAAGGAACTTGCAGTAAAGACAATGAATGAAGAAACAATTAGATAATTATGAATTGTGATAAGCACTATAAATTACATAAACAGTGTATGTGATAGAGAAAGAGGAAAGGCGATAGTTTATGTTTCAACAGTGTTGTTTGAGAAAACTGTCCTGAGTATCAGTAGTTAAGCTGAAACATGGGCCCTTAGAAGAAGCTATAGGGCAATCAGTGGGAAAGAACAGTTCAGAGGGAAAAAAAAGCTTGCCCCAAAATCTTGAAGTAAAAATAAATTTAAAATGTTTGAAGACGTGAAAAAAAATCAGAATGCCAGAAACATCAAGAGTTACAAGGAGGTCTCAAATAAGATCACAAAGGAATCAGATCTATTGTCTATACTAGTCAATAGTCTACTATTGCTGCGAAACAGCCTCAGAAATCTTGGTGGAAAAAGTATCAGGATTTATTTCTCAATAATAAGTATTAGTTCAACAGAGGTCTTTGTTTCAGACTGGTGGTGGGTGGAGATTCATGACAACTGGGGACTCATTTCAAAGTCTGATACCAAGACTAAATTAATCAATCACAGAGAAGGTGACTTGAGATGTCATTTTACAACTTTGTAGAATACCACTCTAGAATGGTAACCATATTGGTAAATATTCAGTTACATTGAGTCTTCTTTCTTCTACTCTTCATTAAACTATTAAAAAAATGTTGAAGAAAACTGAGATGAACAGTCAGGAAAGGGACCACATAGCCAGAGAAATCCCTGTATGTGTTATTTGTGGGTTTTATTAATAATGGCAGATCTATCCTTGGAATCTATTCTTACCAGAAGCTGTGACTTTTTAAAAAGTTTTGACCTACATGGAAAGATGGCATATTAAAGTTCTAGGCCCATATACTACTCTTATGGAAAGCTACTCAAGGTATGTAGACCACTATGATGACCCAAATGCGTTAAATATATATACATATATATATACTCCTTGAATTTCAGAGGGACTTTAATCTGGTGATTTGTGAAACTGTCCCCATATTGGAAATAACTCAATACAGAAAAAAAACATGTTTTCTTTTTTATCCTTAATTTCTTAATTTGTTGAAGTATTTTGAAGTAAACCATAAGCATCTAGAATTTCTACTTTAAGCGCTTTTGTATATATCCATATCTAAAAACATATTTCTATATAATAAAAATGATATGACACTTAAACAATAGCTTATTTATACTAATATTCCCTGTTTTATCTTCCAAATGTTCTTTTGTTTTATTAGTTTTTATTGAGGTAATGTTGGTTTATAAGACTGTATAATATTCAGAGATACAAGCTCATAACTCTTTAGATGTATGTTGTCATACCAAAATAGCTAAGCTATGGAAACAACCTAAGTGCCCAACAACAAATGAGTGGAGTAAATATCAATATGGATGATTTTACTTATATTTGGAATATAAATAAAACAAAGGAATAGACAAAACTAAGTCAAAACAAACCCTAGAAATATGACTACGGACTTTGTTGGGGGGAGAGGATGTCCTGAATGAACTCCACAAACACAGGTTTGATGGACTCCACCCCCACTCCAAACCAAAGAGATCCAAGGCACTGAGAATTACAAATCCCATAATGTCATCACCACCACAGGGAGGATTGCTGGTAACTGAGGATGGAGTTAAGCAGCCAGGTTTGGCATATAACCAAACATGGGTCTTGGGGTTCTCTCGGCTTTTCACTGGCTTTCAGGATGCTATTTGTATTCCAGCTCAGAGGAACTGGTAGGACACATTCACCAATTTATCACTCTCTCTTTCTTCCTGAGTTATTCATTTCTTCATTTGCCTTTATTTTGTAAATAAATCCTTTATTTCTTTTTTGTGTGTGTACCTGCAGTTGAGTCTCATATGATAGGTCCTTTTTAAGGGCACAGGTGAGGACCCACAGTCAGGCCGGCCCATGTCACATTGGGGTTGTCCTGTAACAAACTGAGACTACTAGAGGGAGAGAGGATGAGTAGCTAAAAGAAAAGGAGTGTAACCTGGCTGAGTCCAAAGTCCTATAAAGGTGGTGCCCCCTGGAGTGGGTTGCTGATGAGAATGAATAGCCCCAGGGAAAAATGCTAAGTATTGCAGTTTGGGGTGGAGAAATACGAGGGACTGAAGAAGAAGGAGATTCAGTCACTATGATGTAGGAATAGAAGAACCAGCCTTCATGATGTTAGGAAAAGAAGAAGCAGCTGCCAAGACGTAGAGTTTTGGATTGAGCGTTTTTGAAATTTTCAGTGATTTGGGGGCCAGCGACTTTGGAGGCCTTGCAAGTAGCTGAGTGACGGAAATTGCTCCCAGTTTTGTTTTTACTGCAGCCAAAGGAAGAAGGCAGAGGCCAGAACGAGCGCCTTACTAAAATGCGTGAGTGCTGTCTGTTAGGCCGTCTGGCCGCTATAGTTGCTGTTTTCAGTGTTGTTGGCCTGGTGCCTCTGGACACCATGGCAGCTTTGGGAGCATCTCCAGTTGTGTTCTGTGTCATCCTCCTGAACTGGAACCTGGCCTACAGTCTGGCTGCTCTGTGTCTGCAGAGGCAGGAAGACATCATCTTAACAGGTGGCCAATGCTTATAAGAGGAGCTCCATATTCGCAATGGCAAGAATACGCCGCCTTCGTTGTTTCTTTGGGAATTAAAGGACTGGACATTACTTTAACTAAGTTAAACGGCCATATTTTGACTTCAGTAATTCTTTGTTTTTCCCTGTTTGTTAAATAAATCCCATTGTTATTGTTCCCTAAGCCTGAGTAGTCTTGCAATTGTGCGTGCGTGCATGCATGCAGAACCAAGATAGTGACAGGTAAGCAATTTGGGCAGTGCCTTTGGCCAATTTTGAAGCCCCTTTTGCCCAGTATCAGGAATACAAATATTTTGTGTATACAGTTGTCTATTATCAATTTAGAAGTTTGGGGGCAATATTATTCTAAGAATGTGATTGAGCTATCTGGTGATAATCAGAGAATCCAACACATATCTACATATCTACTTCCTAACATGAATAAATAAATACATTAGCTACCAAATGCTAATGTCCACTCACAATAAATAGAATTCACAGATAAAATCTGCATTAAAAGATCATTAATTCTGGGGATTGAAGTCACAAAACTGGAAATGAGTTTCAAAAGCTTAACTCTCTCATTTTACCTTCTCAAAGATAGACACATACCTCAAAATATAAATGAATCCAGAGGGCAATTTCGGAGGCAGATGGGGTAACATATTCCTTTTTGGCATTTGTAATTAGAGAAAGGAAGTTTGGGAATTCAGTCACAGTAGTGGTTTAAACCTCATGGCCATTTTCTGGGGTTACTAATGAAAGAACAGAATTATTGATACCATAATTTCAGGTTTTCAGGTCTGGTCTCCCAGGCAGGAGTGGATTCCAGGCTGCAGGGGCAGTGCTGAGTCCAGCCACTAGCCCACCATGGGCTGCTGTTTCACGAAGCTGCAGTAGGAACTTCGCTTACACTCAGGCAAGCAAGTGAAAAAGAGGCAAATTTGTTTAGAGAAATACATATAAGGAAATGTTATTTAAAGAAAAAAGTAACAGAAACAATGCGGGACCCCCAGGCCTGTGGAACCAGGCCAAGGAGGAACAAGGAACTAGCAGTGGAGTCTTACCTCAGGGACTGTATGCCTTATTTCCCTATTTATTCTAAAGCCCCATCAGTCTCTGTAGTTGGTTAGTTCTCAGTGGTCTCACTCACTCAGTCTTAAAGTTTCTGTGCCCAGAATTAAGTCTTGCACCCCAGCACTTTATCCTCCTTGTCTGGAAATGTCCTGTCATCCCTAAGTCAGGGAGTGTTTGATTAGTCTTCTTTGGAATTTGCCCTTATATCTGGAGCCTTCTTTATTCCTCCAATGTTTTTCCTATTGAATTCTGACCCTAGAAGCTATCTGCTTACACTATGACTCACTATACCAGATGTCACATGATCACACCACAAAGTAATACCACATTATTTTCAGTTAAATCTGTCTTGGTTTTGGGATGGTTTGGTAGAGTTTTTCTAATTTTCTATCTCTCCCTATCTTCATCCCTTCTTGACAGTTTATATCTCTCTAGCTAATTTTTCTCTCGTATTCTGTTTATCATTTTAACTAATTTCCTAAAACCATCCAAAATTACCTACAGTTTCTCACAGACCCTATCCAGTTTTATGGAATCCTTGCCACAGCCTTATGATTCAGCTCTAGTGACTCCAGGTGCTGACACTGTAGTCTATTTTGCAAATCAAAGTTCTGTTACCACTGACAAGGTGAGGTGTGAGGGCTCAGAGGGAAAGGCACAACTACGCGCAACAGCCACCTTCACCAGGATCTTCTCCACACCTGCCCCTTATCTCCTTGTCATTTCTCTTGACTACCAGCAGCTAAATACCTGTGTGTGTGCGTGTGCGTGCGCGCGCATGTTTTGGTGAGAAAAAGGAGGAAGAAACATTACTCTCCTAATAAATAAAAGTTTCCAGATACTTATCAGCAGGACCCAAGGCAGGGCCCAGCGTTCTAAGCAGACTCGACCTGCGGCAAGGTTTGTTTGAAGTTACAGCCTCTCTACTGACTTGTGACCCATCTATTTTTCCAGTAAGTGTTTCTGCAGTGTTTCTATCTAAATGAACTCTATTCATCATCCAACTAATACCTTTTTACCTGTTTTAACTCAAACCAACTTATATTCTAGAGTTTTTTGACCAATGTGTTTTATCTTTCCACTGATGTTCATCTTATTTGGCAAAAACATTAAACAGCTCACTCTTCAGTATGAGGGGTGGGGGTAGGTGTTGAGAAAATGTTGGTCAGTGCATGGGCGAACATGAGGAATCTCAGTTCTAGAAGGTCAGAGTATAGGCAGCACTGTCCTAAGGAATGACAATAGCCACCATGAAAAGTTTTAATGTTCCTTTGAGAACATACATTTTGGAAGTAAGTAGAATAAACTATAAAAAAAAATCTCTATTTTCAGGATAATTATGATGAAATGGTTACCTAGGGATGCTGAAAACTGTTATGGAAGCTTTAAAATAAGATGGACAGTCAGAATGAAAAGGTCCTTTCCCTGAGCAGTTATGGAAATTTAGATTAGTTTCACCTCCTTCATTTCCCAGGATTAAGTACTTCTTCACCTTTAAAAAATCTTGTGAATAAATGACACCATCTTTTCTTTTGCTTGTAGTCCTTTGGTTTAGGACCTTTACCTTCACCTTACTTACAGAAGATGCAGGAGGTGTATTAAATATGCTGTGTGGTTTGTATTTAAATGCTGGCTATGGAGAAGACTCAAGAAATATCTCTGAAACCAAATGTTTCCACTTCTGCAAGCCATCTGGAAACATTTCCATGATCTTGAGTAGAGTCTATATTTCCCAAGGGTGGGAAAGTAAATTTTTGACTTTTTAAAAAATACAGTTTCTGACATATTGAGCTGGCTCTGTCTACCTGTGATGCTGATAAGTGCCTGGCCTGTAATCCTTGTGTCCCTGTCTCTTCTGTTTCATTGCGACCTCAGAAAAGAAATGGCTATGAAAACATTAAATAAGTAGTGGTCACCGTTTTTCTAGATTATAAGCAGAACATTCATCTGTTTCTTACTCCACCCTCATGGGATTTTTATCAACCACTAGGAAACTGAGAGCCTTTAGTGAGCTGCAAATTTATTAGCATCCTGAACAGCCTGTCACTCTTTTGTTCAGCAGATATTTACTGAGGATATACATATGTTAAAACTATCCCTGTTGTTGTAGTAACTGCAACACAGAGAATTATCTTTCCTTTGTTCTCCTGACAATTGGGTAAAGAACAATAAATTGAGAAGATAGGCAAAGTTGAATGTATAAATATTGCTGGAGGGGCTATATGAAATACGGTGGCCAGGGAAGGCATCTCTGGGGAAACGGCATTTGAAAAGAAATTTGCATCAAGAGAGATATGTGTTATGTGGAGGTGGGTGAGAGATTGTTCCAGGTTTAGTGACAGGAAGGACAAAAACAAAACAAAGGTGTGATTGTCTATTTGACAAGCACAGAAGACTAAGTACTGGAATGGAGTGAGCAAGTTGAAGAGATGTGAAAACTCAAAGACTGAGAGGGAGATGATTTGTGACCAGAACCTATAAACCCTATGGAGTCCAATAAAGGGTTTAACTGTATCTTAAAATGAACAAATATGAAAAAAAAGAATATGATATAATAAATATGCAAAATAAATATATTAGGATTATATCATCTATAGTTTAGAAATATGCCTAAGTTAAAATGTTGTGATTAAACATTAAAATTGGTTTCTTTTGTTTGAAATAAGTAGTTCTGGGCAGTGATAGGATTTCATATTATGTTGTGTGTATATATGTATATATATTATATATAATATATATTATATATCATACAATAATAAATTATATATAATATATATATTATATATAATATATATTATATATCATACAATATATTATATATTACAATATAATATATATTATATATCATACAATAATAAATTATATATAATATATAGCATATATATTACATGTAACATATATATTATATATTATATGTAATATATATGTTACATATTATATATATTATATAATATATATACATATAGCATGAACATTATAAACATTCTTCTGAATTTCCCTTGAGTGTTTTTGAACCAGGAAACCCAGCAATCTGACCAGTAGTAAATGTGAATGAATAAAAACAAAGAAAACTCCCAGATTGAGGCATTTCTTAAGGTCACACCAGTATTGTTTTTGAATATGAAATGCATTTGAAATGCCCTTTAGCAACTGTCTTTTTCATCCAATGAAAAGAAAAATAATTTGTATTTGTATTTTTAGTGGGCATTAACCTTCACAGAATTGAAAGAGATTAGGAATGAAGAGGTAGTTTGTGTGAAATTAGATATAGTCACCCCACTAGATGGTAGACGTTCTACTTGTTCTTATTATTCTTATTTTTTTTTTAATGTAACTTTTCCTCCACCTTAAAATACTCTGGCATGCAAACTCTATAAATACAGGTTTGGTCCCACAGAAACATAAAATAAATATGGATTTCCTCTCAAAATATATTCCCTGTTTTTCCCCCAAGTTTTATTAACTAAAAACCATCAGTCTTTGGGGTTAATGAAAAGCTACATAAGTTGTCTAAAATCAATACACTTGGCCTTGCCTAGTCTAATACAAGGTGATGTCAAGCTTAGAGTTTAGAGAGAAATGGCTTCACTAATTAAGTGTCTCACAGAAAAATGACTTTTCTTGTCAAAGAAATGATACCTTACTCTGGATGGGAGATGTACTAAATGCCAAACATACTTATGTAAGGAATTTCTCTAAGTTCTAACCTGCAGATTTCCTGGGCATGAATTCTGCCAAAAATGTAGGTATTTTCCCAAATGTTATAAACTTCTAGAGAAGGTATGAACAACTGTGTGCTGCCTCCTCAGCACCTGCCAAGGCCAACTCTTCTCTCCTCACCCCCTCTTACTCCACACCCCCAAAATACCTCCTCTGTTAGCTGGCACCAGGAGTTTTCTTTGGAACTCTTTTTATTTGAAACTTGTCTACATAAAGCAATTATAGTGCAATGCTATATATGACACAATTCACTGCTACAAGTGACAGTATTTAATTTGTAGGATCAGAAAAGAGAAGACAGAGAGGTCATAAATTGTCAAGAGGAGTCTGGGACTTACAAGGTTTCTTTAAGGCTATAAAACCTATAAAGAGAACTTCTGTGGTTAAAAGTGGAAAACATTTTTATTCTAGTCCCTGAACATTTAAAAAATGCAGAACAAATTTTGGAACCTTTTTAAATGTGAAATCACTCTTGAAAAAAATATATAGGGCATCTTAAGTCAGAAGTAAAGGAAAAAACTTAGAAGATATTTAGAATACGGGGTTTTTGGGGCAGGGGTTATTCTCCTGTTGGAAAGATATCATCAGTAGCTCTTTTGAGAGATTTGTGGCTAAATGTGAAAAAAATAAGCAAATAATATACACAAAATTTCCATAGTAGATATGTTGAAACCATTGTATGCTATCAATTTAACTCTTGAACCACCACAGGTTCTTGTCCCACGAAGTCATAAAAAGGAATTCGCAGACATTTTAGATAGGTAAGCAGAGAGAAGCAACCTTTATTTAAGAGAGTAAAGAAAAGTTTATTTAAAGAAAGTTTAGACTCCCAGGTATGCTTTACTTGGGAGGGGCAAGGAAGCTGCTGTGGGCCTTTGTCTAGGGGTATTTAAACCTGTTTTGCTTTGTTCTAAAATCTCATCATATCCTGCTTTGTGACTGGCCCTTTTCCATAGTGGCTGTACTCCTCTGAACAGATGTGCCCATTTTCCTACCTCTTATCTTAGAGTTTCTCTTTTAAGGTCTGCCAATATTTACTGTCCCAATTAGTCTTAAATTTTAACCTTAAAATTAATTGTCCCCATTAGCTTCCCTGGACTTCTGACATCTCTGGAGTTTTTCTGGTTGGCATCTAGAATTTACTGCCCTTGTCTTTGAAGTATATTTTATTTAGCACCTAGAATTTACTGCCTTTATCTCTGTCTCCGAAGTACCTACCAGACTGTCCCTGGAGACAGTCTTAACCCTAACTTGCCCTGGGACTCAATATGACCAGATGCAGTAGTTTATGAAATGGGCAGAATTTGTTCCTTTGTTTCTCTACAAATTCCTCAAACTATACTTTTTTTTTTATTATTAAAGATCACATTATTTAGGTTAACATAGACATGCCTAAATGTAATCTAGAACACACTCTCGGGTCTATACAGTTTTTCTATTTTTTGGACCTCTAAATATTTCAACTTAAATACTGGCTATTTTAATTTGATCATGGCTGTGTATAGAAAGGTTTCAGGGGCAAATATCTGCCAATCTTGATGCTTAACTGATTTTGTTCCTTTTTTTTTTTCTTGAAATGATCACTGGCATAGTATATTTCTGACAGGGGAGGCACATTGAAAATAAACACAATAGAAATGATCTTTTTTTTTGCACTATTTAAAACCACAAGTGCAATACTCAACTATATAAAATGTAAAATATTACCTTCAATTACAGCCCTATTTTATTGTTATATAGTCCAAATGCTGTTCTGCACATAAAAGAAAGTCCATAATTATTATAATTGCTTGTCACCATCAGATGCTTTATAATCATTAGTTACTATATGAATTACAAACATGTTGATGAACAGAATAGTTACCATTAACAGCATGGTCAATGGTAGATTTCTCAGAGTTAATAAAATTTTTAAAAAGGAACTCATGAATTTCCTCTTAGGAACTTGCTTTTTATTGGTCTCTTAAAATGTCTTATAAATTATATTATTAGAGGATAATGATAGTATGAGTGGGGGAAAGACAGTCTGAGCATTGTGTACCTGAATCAGTAAAGCCTGTGTAGTTGTGCCAAATGACAGATTGTAAAATGATCTTTACAGAGAATATTTCCTTCAATGATACTGTTCTTCATCAGTTGATCAGAACAGGAAAGTAAAAAAAAATCAAACTAGCTTGACCAGAGCTGAGTTCTTAATATTCCTTAGATAAAAACCCTTATTTCTCAAGAAAATAATATTTTACAATATGTACAAGCCATGGGCAAGTTTACACTGAAAAAAAAAATGAAAGGTGGATTTTATATTGGAGGATGCTCATGTGAGAGGGCAATGATACTTACAGAGCACTACCTATGCGTCAGATGTATGCTGGGTCTTTTATAATAACTATCGTATTCAATGTGTTTATAGAAGAGAACACGGGTGCTTAGAAAAGTGAGGTCTATGTCTCGAGGGGCAAGGCTGTGATTTGAACCAAGTCATTCTGGCTCTGAAACTATATTTGCTATAATCATAAAAAAATAAATGACAAAGTTTATTTAAACATTTGTTACTTAATCTCTGTAACAGACAATATAACAGACTATAATAAACATAGTTTATTAGATTTCCTACTTCCTGAGAACAGAGATTCTATGTTAGGCATGTGTCTTGCAATGACTCCTAGGTGTTCAATAAATACTTATGAATATGTAAATCATGTACCGATTTACCCCATGACACAAGAGAAAAAATGATTATATATGCTTGTGGTTTTAGAGTCATAATTATATAATGGATTTGCATTCCTTTTGTTATTTGCCTCTAAATCTGAATTGCTATTATTGCTTATTAAACCCTAAAGGTTTGCCATATAAACATATTCTCGCAATTACCATATTTTAATCATTAGCACACATTTTGTTTTATGTAATATATTTAAATGTATTTTGTAAATGCAATATAAGACAAGCAACACTCACTCCGAGTAAATCCAAGAAAACAGAATTTATAAAATCATTTCGACTTCCATAATTTATATCATTGCAAATGCATTAATAATAAAAACAATAAAAATAATCAGAAACTTTTGGGTTTGCTCCTTTATTTCATCTTAGGAGAAACCATGATAGTAATCAACAGAGAGTGATTAAAAGTCCGCAGTCTTGAGAAGAAATTATGTTGAGTTGCTATGGGCAAAATCTCCTTATGCCCTAAAGTTTCTCACTGTATGTTGATAAACTTTGGGAAAACAATGTCTCATTAGCATTACAAACATATTATTTCCTAAGCTAAAAACTTGTATCTTTACCATTAACTTCTTTGTTAACCAAATTTAAGTAATTTCTTGCATGTATTAAACTTTAGCTAAAATCCAGTAAATTCTGCTTTGAATGTTTTCTGATTTGAATAATAATATTTTTCTTCATTTTACTGCTGACAGTTTTCTTAACCTTTATCACATTTGTTGTCTAGTTTACATTTTGCTATTGCCTTTCTCTATATTAAAATATTAGCAGAAATTTCCTAGGAAATCACTATGAAACACACTATTCTTACTGGATGCTAATGAAATAATTTTATTTTTGTGGCTACGCTGTTTTGTTCAACAAGAATTACTGTTGTTGTCTATATTCCAGGCATGCAATTGCTAGTACTAGACAATTTGATCTTTTCTAGTCTAAAAAATAAACATAAACAAAATTGTATTATCAATAATTGATACCTTTTATAAAGAAAACTTAAGCAAGGTAGGATGATAGGTATTAATGAAAATGGAAGTTATTTGGTGATAAGGAAAGGACTGTCTAAAGGGATAATATATGAGCAGACCATATTGCAAATGAAGGATAGAAACGTGCAAATATCAATAGGGAAACCATCTAGAAGAGAGAACAACAGGTACAAACAACCTAAGGCAAGAATGAGCTCAGAAGAACACTGTAGCTCTGGTGTGGGAACAATGGTAGATATGAGGCGGGGAAAGGGTATGCTATGGATTGTGGAAGACTTTGGATTTTGTTCTAACTATGATGGGCAGTGTAAGAAGATTCTGAATGGAGTAGTGATGAATCCATTAACTTTTTGAAAGGATTATATTAACTGTTAAATGCTGAAATGAGCTATTAAGGCGCAAAAACACAAGCAAGGAATAGTAGGGGAAATGAAAAGTTGCTTGATATGGAATACTTTTTAAAATTTATATGTGTGTGTGTGTGTGTGTGTGTGTGTGTGTGTGTGTGTGTGTATATATATGGAGAAAGCATACAAACATTCCTTGTACAAAAAGGAACATTCCTTGTCCTTTTTGTACAAGGAATGTTTGTATGCTTTCTCCTTTTAGGTGTATCCCCTGTAAAATTTCCACCACCAATTCACCCATGAACCATCACCATAGTTCCTGTGCATTTCTCTACCCTTTTTTGATCCCTCTTCCTCCCGCTCCCTCACAGAATGTCTCTGATTTATGGTTACCTGCTATTTTTATTATTATTATTATTTTATTTATTTATTTTTTTTACTGATCCCTTATTTGGTTCCTCCATATTCCTCCTGTAAATGAATCCATCTTATATTTTTCTTTTTTCTTCTGGCTTATTTCACTGAGCATAATCCCTTCCAGCTCCATCTGTGTTGCTGAGTATGGCATGCATTTATCTTTTTTTGATTGCTGAATAGTATTCCAGTGTGTGTGTGTGTGTGTGTGTGTGTGTGTGTGTGTGTGTGTGTGTGTGTACCACATCTTCTTGATCCAGTCATCTATTTATTTTTGGGCATTTGGGTTGTTTCCATATCTTACCTATTGTAAATAGTGGTGCAATACATTTTTAAGGTAGAGTTGACTTAACTTGCTACCAATTGGATATGTGCCATTCAGGAAATTTGAAAAGATGCCACAATCCAGCTACACCGTAATATAAAAACCCAAGAGTAAACACTGATTTACAATTGCTTCAAATAATTTTATTATTAATATTATTAGCAGCACTTGAGTTGCAAACATGATTTTCAGTGGAATATAGGAACGTAAAATGAGACAGTGTGAAAAACATTTCCAGGGCACAGAGTTCTGTTCCTCAAGTAAGCAAGATAGTTGAAGGATGGTGAAAATGGAGAAATAATTTCTCATGGTCTTTCTTCTTACCAAGGAGAAGGTTATAGCAAGGAATGAAGACAGCAAGATGAGAAAGGAAAAAGCAATCCATTCACTACCACACCCCATTCTCAACATGCATCATCAACTAGTCTTTGCTGTAGCCCCAATAATAACAGCAACACTAATATTATTTCTCTGCCATTTAAGGCTTTAATAAGTTTCAAGGATTGACTCAGGGCTATATTCACAGCTATTAAACATTCTATGCAGAAATCCATGCTGAGTTATAAAAAGCTGACTTAGAAACTTTGTAAGCATAAGTTTTCTGTAAACTTAGCAATTGCATGTGGAAAGCTCACTTAGTGCACTTCTTTCCTAGCATGTCATACTCACAACCCTGGGTAGGACCCTGCATTAGAACTTCCCAGCATGAGAGGAATTGGTTTTCCACACTGGGGAGAAAGGAGAGTTTTCTTATGCATGAAATATCTATTACTGCGATTGTAATTTTAGTCTAACTGTAATGTGAAAAGGAGTGGTTTTGTAGAAGACTTTTAATATATTAGATTTGCTAATATCAAAGCAACAGCTAGTTCTCCCAAAATCTGGTATCCTACACAGGTCCTTTACCCATAACCATGGACCTTCTCTCACTATCTTCCGCTATTTTCTGGAAAACTTGTGAAAGGGATTATATCAGAAGAGAAATTATAACAAAGGAAACAGTTCAGAAAGAACAAAAATAAAAAGGGAACTACATAGAAATGGTCTTCATGTAACATTCTATAAAAAAAGGCTGTGCTCAACATAGCAAGTCATTACATTGAGTTGCCATTGGTGGGTAGGGTAGGTGCTATGGGAGAAAAGACATGAATGAAAAGCAAATACATAAATAAAAAAAAAACAAGTAAATATCTTAAACAAATAAATGATAATGATATAAACCAAGGTATCTGCTTCTGAGGTGCAAACATCTGCATATAGATTGAAATAAAAATTTGAACATTAAACTCACTTTGCATAAAAAACAAATGTTAGGGGCCTCCCCGGTGGCGCAGCTGTTGAACGCTGAGCTGTGGAGCTGTCGGCAGCAGCTGGCGACGCGAGTTCGACGCCCGGCAGGGGAGAATCCCACATGGTGGGGCAGACCTCTCCTGCCTCGCCCGCTGCTCCCCTCAGCAGTGTACTTCTGATCTGCCTGTTCTGCTCCCCACTCTGTCTCTGGTGAACCCTCTTGCCGCCCCACGCCTCTGGCCTGTACCCCAGCTTGTATGTAAAAAAAAAATAAAAAATTCAAAATAGTGTTTAAAAAAAAAAACACAAGTGTTAAATACTCTTTTAGAGCACTCATATTGGACAATATACCCACCTGCTTCTTGGCACCCTCTGAATCCCTGTTTATTCTCTCTTCTTCAACCAGAAATATCTGACTTGAGCCTCATATGACTAATACCCTTGAACTTCCACTGGCATTTCTTAAGATTCCTAAGTCAAAGTCATTTCTTCTGTGTATGTCCTGCCTGAGTACACATTATTATATATTTTATTTTAAAGTTATATGTAAGAGAGTAATGGGAGAGAGTTTAAGATGCATCTAATTTGGACTTCAACCTGGTTTTTGCAATGTTCTTAAAATAATACATGCTGTTAATTTTTCTCAACAGAAAGAAGACCTTTCTTTGCAAGTTGGACATGTTGATTTAAAAGCAGGAAGGCGAAAGTGAGAGGCTAAGAAAGACATGCTATTTTAACATCAAGCAACACAAAGGAAGCATAGGGTTATTTCCAGTTTTAAGTTGGAGACAACATTTGGAGAAAAACTCAAAAGAGGCCAGATGCTTAACTCAATCTTTTTTTAAAAAATTAAATGAAATACATATAATATAAAACTAACAATTTAAAAATGAACAATCCAGTAAGATTCAGTAGATTCACAATATTATATAATCACCATCTCTCCCAATTTCCAAAAAATTTTCATAACCCAAAAGGAAATGCTCACCTTTTAGGTAGTCTCTTGCCACTCTTTTCCCCAGTCCCTGGCAAACATTACTCTACATTCTGTTTCTATGAGTCTTCTAATTCTAACTCTTCAATATAAATGAAATAATACTGTGTGACCTTTTGAGTTTGGTATGTTCCTTGGCATCATGTTTTGGAGGTCTGTCCATCCACACTGTAACATGTATCAGTACTTCATTCTGTCTTTTCTGTATTTTGGATGCATAATAGTCATTGTTTGCATATACCATATGCCACAATTTGTTTATTCAATGATTCATTGAAACTTAAATATTGTCTTACTAAAGAACCTAGGACTGAAGATATATCTATTTGTAGATTTGATGGCAAGGTTGATAAAACTATTGCTCTCAAATAGAGCCTAATGATGAACGGGGGTCTTCTTTCTAGTCACACAAATGTCCTCAACTGATGAAGGATAAGAATAGAAAAGTTGGAAAAGAGGCATCACAGAGCCAGAAGCTGGAGATAGGGGTAAAAATAATTAACACAGTTGTTAAACAAACTATATAGAAAAGTAAAGAGTCTCAAGACAAAGCACAGAATGGAGGTGGAGATAGAGAGATTGAGGGACATTATGAAAGAATCATGCCTCCTTCCCAACTGACTAGTCAAAGCAAATCGAGAAAGAAATCCCTAGGCGCCAACCCTAGAAATAGTTCATTTAACATCAGTTAAGAGTCCTGCAAAGTAATGAGCCCCTCCCAAATAAAAGAAAACTATATCAGTGTGATTTCTGCACTGGCAAGGGGCAGCAGTCTTCTGCCAACCTGTGACTATGCAGGTGCTTCTTTTCACCGACCTTTTTCCTCTGCAGGGCAGCGGCCCTCCTGCTTGCTTGTGACCTGTGTCCATGCCGGAGTTTCTCTTCACTGACCTCCCTTAGCAGAGACAGGTCTCCTGAGGGCTGCCCACCTGCCTGCTACCATGCAGGCCTCCCTTTTAGCAAACCTATCTCTTTCGGGGCAGCCCTTATGTCCACTTGTGCCTATGCAAGTGTCCCTTATTCTTCTCTCCCTTTTATAATAAACCCGCACTTTTGAATATAACTAACATCTCTGTGTCTTTGAGAAACTCACCTGGCAAATTTCCTGATGCTGCTAAAAGGAGAGCTCTGGTGAAACTTCACAGAGTGAACCCAAGGACCCCGCTCTCCAAATCCAACATCCCCCAAAATGAATTCTTCATTAACTCTTTTTTTTTTTCAGAAATTTTCTCATAGGTATCAAGTATTTCTTCTACCTGTACATAATACTCAGTTATCATTGTTTCTGCTTATTTTCACCAAGAGCTAATCCCTGAGGATTATTCCTGAGAGAAATTTCTTACACATTAGAAGTTTTTCATTTCCTCTTGTCTTCTTATTTTTGTTATTTTTAGTATTAAAGAATATACTGGCATTGAGATACCAAAGCATAAAAATATCAGCAATAACTGAAATGTTTTTAAGGTTCATACTTTACTCTCTAAAAAATTTAGTTCTCTTTCCTCTTGTGGTTTTAAATTTACAGTCTTGGAATATGATAAGGATAAGAACGTTGATTTTTTTTTTTTAACCTTTATATATCTGTGGTTCAGTTTACACCTAATTCATACCCCAATGTTGGAAGTGTTGCAGTAATTACTATTTGCAGAAAAACAACTTGCCTGCATGCTGTGGAATAAGGTTGAATTATGGATAAATAATCCTGTGGTGTGAGGAGAGAATTCAGACCTTAGGAATCACAGCCTGGCTTCAATTTCTAACTCTATTCATTACTTTTTACAACTTCTCCTCCAGGGGAGGCACCTTCCTTCTCATTAAAATAAATTAGATTTAAGAGCTATCCCCAAAGAATGCTAATACATTTTAAGTGCTAAGAAAGTTTTCACAATCAAATAATATGGGAAAATACTGATTTTAATGATGAGAAACCTTGTGTAGAATTTTTTTTGCAACTTTAAGAAGGAACATTAATAATCTCAGAAAAGGTTAGGCTCTAAGGTCTTTCTCAAACATGTGATAATATAAATGTATTTGTAAGGGAAACATATAATGGAGCAATGATTTAACCTAACTAAAATTGAGATAGTTTATATAATCCTCTAAAATTTTAAGGACACATTAATAGTAAAATATATCTTGTCATACCTGGGAGTGAAAGATATAAAATAAGAATAATTATTTTTGGAAAAGAAAAAAATATATAATTATTTTACTTTTCAATTTTGAATTTAGTTTTATCTCATTAGTGATGTGAAAATGTAAAATTGTATCAACAAAGAACAATGTGATATTATCAACTGCCTCTTAAGAGTTTTACAGTTAATAGAAGTGCTAGAACTGAGGTAAAGAATAAATTACTGAAATTTTCCAGCAGGAAATAATCTGACATTCAAAACATAAGAGCATTCTCCCTCTCCTTCATTTTTCCTTGAATTATTGACATACATGTTTACACATACAAGTGTGCACTTGCACACACACACACACACACACACACATACACACAAACTGATCTCATGATGTAACTGAATGGTGATGAAACTGAAAGCACCAAAATATCCAATTTAGTGTTTCCTCATCCATGAACTGCAGCTCTAAATTTCCAAACATTTTCCCTATTGATTAATAGAGATTATTATTCCAATTTTAGATTTTTCTGAATCAACATTTATTAAGTGCCAAGAGGTATGGCATGTGGTATTGGTGCTTTAGATACACTGACTTAATAAAGAGATTCCTGTCTTCTGTGAATTTGCAATTTAGAAGAATACGGGAATGTGTAAGAGACTGATTTGATTAAAATTTTTCAGTGAGATTTGGGACGGAGAACAAAGGGTATGTGCCTGTAATATGCAGGAAAAAGCATGCTCACACCCCATTGTTAAGTGCACTCCAATTACTCTCAAGGTTTCTAGGTAGCAATTACTAAACCAAAATCAACCCCACCCTCTCAATTTCTATCAAGAATTAATATAACCAAGTTAGCATGCAAAAATATCATTTTGTAATAAGAAGTGTATTCCTATTGTATTTATCAAGAAAAATACAATAAACATTTTTGTTAGATCAGCTTGGTAAGTTAGAATTTCAGGAAACTTGACTTTGACCAAAGTCAAAAATTCAGGTAAGTGTTTTAACCAAACCCAAATACAGTTGCAATGAAAATACTAATTAAGAATAAAGGCACACTAAAAGGCAAGTATTTTGTTTCCCTCTTCATCAATAGAATATACAATTATATGCAAAACTTCTTATTTCCTTCTGGCTGTAGAAATCTGACACCATGTATGGCCAAGGGTATCTGGGAGCTGAGCCAGCAGTAAGTTGAGAGCTGAGAGAGGGTGAGGAGGGGGAGAGGAAACTATAGACATGGAGGTTTCTTCACCACTATGCTTCTGACAGTCCAAAAGAGAAGAAAGTGCCTTTTTCTTTTGGGATGAAGAAAGTTACATAAGGGCAAGGAGAAGATTATTTTAATTACCTTAGTCCTTTTCAAAGTTTTAAATAGGAACTGGAATAATTTCAAAGCAACACATTTTTGTTTATAGAAGCTATTTGGAATTCCCTGATGAGTATCTGATAAGGATAATATGCATTTCCTATTGTGTACAATTGGGAAGTAAGGATAATCCACAACAGTGACAGGATGTCCAGTTCCTGGTCGTCATGGCTGGGTTTGCTTCCTGATTAGTGAATCCTTGCACACCCATGATACACTCAACCAGAATACACCTCTGCTGCTTTTCCAAGTCAAGGAATTCCTCCCTCTATCACCAACATAAACACCTCTATGCAGTCTTTGTGCAGACAAAATTCTTTCCCGCCCCTTGCAAAAATACAATGAAGGCTTCCCCAATGTATTTAAGACTCATTTTACTTTCAAACATTTTGAAGAAATCTGTAATCCTTGGGTAGCAACAATTTTCAGCAAAGATAATCCCTACTACTATTATTTGAGTGTATACTATGTATTAAATATTGCTCTAGGGTCTGAAGTCACAGGAATGAATAAAATAGATAAGAATCCTTATTCTCATGGAGCTTAAAACAGTAGGAGCAGGCAAGAGATTTTCAGTTAAATGAAAACCTACACATTCCCTATGGTCATGAATTTTATGCAAAAAAAAAAAATGCTAGAAAGATAAAGAGTCTGCTACTTTAAATAAGATGATTGGGGAAATCCCCCCCCCCCCCCATAAAACAAAAACGGATGGTGGTGAGGGTGTGAACAAGGTTGATTTCTGGGGAGGAAGAACATGAAGTTATGGGACAAAAGGCATAAACTATTTAGTTCTGACTGTGTCCTGCCAGATAATGATGAAGGTAAGAGGGATGTAAATCTTGCCAGGAATAGTCAGAACTGTTTCTTTTCAAGACAATCTAAACTATAGGAACTGAATGCTCCCTGGGCATGATTTTCCCAAGTTTCCTTACCTTTATCATTACTGAGGATTCCTAACCCTGAATTTCTTCATTGCTCTCTGTCCATAATAGACTAGTTTACCTTGGTTTTGGTCTATCCCTAGTTTCAACTATTTATACACCATCCTTATGATTCTCTAGCACCTTAGATTCTCTTATACCCTATTCTCCTGTAGCACCACACTGAAATTCATGACCAAGACTGCAATCTGTCTAAGGCAAAGGCCTCCTCAACATAAACCTTGACTCCCCCAATCCTCTGTAATGCCTTCAGTGCTCAATATAAGAAGCAAGTTAGATAAGGTCACTCCTCTTCTTGAAATAGTCTAATGAGTCAGCATTACTCTGGAGGGAGCAAAGATTCCAGTGTGATATTCAAAGTCAAATATCATTTCACTTCAGACTATATTTTAGCCTACCTCTGAGTCTTCCTGCCTCATACTTTATGCTATAATTGCAATAGTCATCTTGGAGCCTTATCTTCACTTTGCTCCCATTGTTTCAAGTCCTACATCACTTTTCCTTTCCTCCTCTACCTTCTTCTGGAAATTTCCCTGGCAGCATTCTTTCAGCCTCCATTGAGCACGCCTATACCACTCTCTTGGAATTCCTTCTTCTGACAAGAATCATTAAGTTTACCCAGTTATGTTATCCTTGCCTTTACTATATTTGCTATCAACTTATGTCTGCTTGTACCCCACAACTAAAGAAACCAAAACAAAAGAAGCAGTGACAATAAAACAAGAGGTGTTTACCCACAGTGTTTCAGCACTATTTCTAATGCATTTAAACCAAATGAATGATTGATCAAATTCACCAATGAGAAAGTTTTTATCATTAAAGGACATAGAAAGGATGAAGTAGAAAATAAAATATATGAGTTAGATGCTGATATTATGGAGGAAGTTGACATTAAAATATTTTTTAAATGATCTGAATACTGTAAGTGATTATCATGGTTTTAGATAGTTTCTTTACAAATGACAAATGGCCTGCAAGTAATACTGACTGATTGATTGATTCTTATTTCAAATATATTTGTGTATTTCCTGCTAAGAGTCAAGCAGCTTTCCAGGCATTGAAAATGAGATCGTGAGCTTGAAATCATGCTGTTTTGATTTCATGAAGTTTAATGTCATATGAGTGAAACAAACACAAAATTATTAGGCATACTGATATTTTGACTCTGAAGAAAAGCAGTCTGGTTCTTTGAGAACAAATAATCAGAGAATCTAACCTAGTTTAAAGACTCAAGGAAGAGTTGGCTAAGAAGTGATAATTGAACCAAGAGCTGAAAAATTTTAGTAGTTAACAGAATTGAGATTGGAATCAGAGGAGACAACTGAGAGTGGAGATGAAGTACAAAAGAAGAGAATAAATAGAAGTAGAATATTGGTATGTTTTGGTGTTACAGAGCAGGGGGTGGGGCACCCCAGAACCCCCAAACCTGCCCATTCTAAATAGGTTCTGTCAGCTGCCTCATCAAGACAAAATATATTCTAGTGTGTAAGATCTTCAATGGAAAGGAACTTGAATACAATTAGTGTGTGCTACAGAAAAGCACATGAAGTCACCCATCCCCTTGTGGGTTAGTACCGAGCCAAACAGAGTTGGACAAAGCAAGGTCTGAAAGCCTGTCACAGGTCAAAAACACTTTCCAATGGGGACCCATAGGAAAGGGGCAGAAGGGGCCCAACATCTCTGGAGGAAAAAGAGCAAAAATCAAAATCAAAATCAAAGCTACCATTGTTAACACTCAATCGGTATCTCGCACTTGTCTTTTTCAACCAGTCCAAGACCTAGTGGTAAGCACAGCTTTTTAACATGTCTCTCTACTCCATGTGCCTCCTCCAGGTCTCCTTCTGGCTCTCCATCCTTCTTCCTCCTTCTCCAGTCTCCTCACCAGCTTCTTCTTTTCTCACCTCAGCTCCACCCTCCCTTGGGTGGGGCAGGGAACCTCCCCCTTCCCTGGGAACCACCCTGTTACTTTGGAGAGAGCAGAGTGAGATAGGGACTTGTTGACAGCTGGCCTTCCTTGGTTTAACAAATCCTTATTATATGTCAGCTATGTTGCTAAATTCTTTACATATTTTCTTCCAAAAATGACACAAACAGACTTTGAGGAAATATAGTTAATTTTTCCATTATTTAATGTAAGGGGATTTTTTAAAAATTATTTTTGCATGGAACAACTGGGGTGTATATGAAAAGGTAAGAAATTTATCTCTAGTCTCAGCTAATGAATGACAAAGAACAAATTAGAAGCCAAAGACAATGGATCTGAAACCTGGGCCCCTGTAGGGTGTGCCGCGGGGCAGAACCTGCTCTGTCCTCAGCCAACTAAGCGGCAGGAACCCTTGGAAAAGCAGCGCCAGAAGTTGCTTCCTGTGGGCAGCCCCTCCGCCTGGCACCAGCCAGGTTTGATCTAGAAGCCCGAGCAATCATTTCCAGCTGGCTTCCCGAGCCCTGTTTCTGGGCAGTACCCTGGCGGTCCTGCAGCCTCCAGGATGGCAGCACGCAGATAGGGTGCTGGCGGGGCTTGATGTTGGGCCTGTGCTAGACTTTTTTTTATTTTGCGCCTGGTTTATACAAGGACCAAGGAGGTGTGAGCTAAATGAATCAAACGTGTTCTCAGCTCATTCGTTGCTGTTTTGGAGCCAGATGGGCTAATTAGTGCTAAAATAGCCCAGTTAGTCACTTAGAATGAAGATGGTGAGGTTAGGCAGCTATCAACTAAGGTGGAGGCCTGGGGGACCTGCACGCTGTGTCCGGGTCACTCTTGCACCCTGTTAACACCAAGTCTCCTCAGGCGCTGCCTCCTTGCTCTGCCGCCTCCGATGCTGCCTGGGCCAGCGCCCAGTACTCTCCAACCCAACCTTCAGACAGTTGTTGTAGCGTCATCTCAGTGGCCCCCCTGTGAGCGCCTCCAGCTGCAGTGAGTCAAATCCCCCTCTGCTCACTGGCGTGCTGTGTGCGCCAGACCCTCGTTAGTAGGACGGCGCCATCTTAACCAAGCGACCTTTTGTTTGGGAGTTCTGGACACTGTGGACACTCTCTGGGGTGAGTTGCTGGCTCTCTGTGGCCTAGAAACTTTGTTTCCCCTGTTTGTTAAACCCCATTGTTGTTCCCTGAGCTGGAGTGATCTTGTAATTGTGCTGGTGGGTAAAAACCCACATAAAGTGACATGTAATCTCTATCGGACACTGTCCTTTGACATTATGGCACCCTGATAGCCCTGTTTCAGATCGGGAGTCAACACGCCTAAGTAGACAGGGAGTGCTGAATAGTTAATCAGTGCCCATTCTAGGACTCTAGGAACTGTATGTACATAAACATGCTGATTTTTATTTGAGAGGAGCTTTTCTGCCTGATATTTGTATCTGTTCTCCTAACAAAGGTAAAATTGGAAGGCTAGCATGTAAGGAAGCTTTGGTATATCAATTCAGATCAGAGTCTCCACTTCTTGACAAGGGGGGATTGGATCTGCCATTGGGAATAAGACATACAGTATCCCGTAATCTTAGAATCATTTATAGTATTTCCTTGAAAACTCTGGGCTCTTTGGATATCAATAATATGCCAGAGACACTGCCAGCATCTTGCCCTTTAGTATTTTCCCTCATTGCACTTCTCCCCAAGCTTACTTAACACTGTCAATCTTATTTTCTGGCATAATAACTGAGGCAGGAGTTTGAGAAGTTGTGATGGTAGAGAGTAGGTGCCAGTGGTGGCTTCAGTTTTCCCCTTTTTACAAGTACTCAGCTGTGAGTGTGGCAGCTCAAGAGTATTACCCTGTCTTCATAAATGTACGTTGGAGGAAATGGATCTTGAGATGGCCTCAATTTTCTGTGGGAAGAATAAGATAGTCTTATTTGCTGTTTCAACAGACTAAAGATATGGGATATACTGTAGTCTCAAATAACTCGCAAGATTTATTGTGGGGAGGGTGACTGAAAGGACATGTTCCTCCACCCCAGCTGCTCATAACAGAAGACAGAAACAGAAAGACTGACATGTGCTGTCTAGAGTCCCCAGAGGTAACATCCCACCTGAATTGAAGCATACTGTGGCTGACCCATGCTGCAGTCTATGAGCTTTCACTGCATGCACAGAACATTGGTTAGCCACTGCTGGGCTTACTGGGACTGAGACACACTATAGAACACATATTTATCCTCAGTGTCTAGAATATTTTCTTTTCAGGTATAAAAGCCTGTGCAGGAGATAATCTGGCAGGATGTCTGGTCTGAACACAGTGTTCATGTTTTATTTCCTTTATTTCTATAATAGGGAATATTAAGATGCTTATCCTATATCTAATCAGGTGGTAAATATTTGAAGTATGTTTGTCAGAATCATACCAGCAGCTTTTAATGACGTGTTCAAAATAAGTGTTAGCCAGATCACTGACCCTCTTGCCTTCTCAGGATTCAATATCGAATAATCTAGATTATGTAGGAAAAGTGGAGAGAGAATGCAAACAAAAATACATAGATGGATAGATACACAGACAGATGGATTCTGGGAGTGTTTTTTTGCCTTTTTTCTTTGAGTGAAAATTTAATATTTTATTCTGTGAAATCCAACAAATAATGCGCTGAGTTATTAGTACATAAGCAGAGAAATGCATACATACTCACACATAGCATGCTTCAATTTGTCTTTTTCTGAGCTTCTCTGCTCCAGTGACTATTCTGAAGGGTGGATGTTGACTTTGGATATTTTCCTTGGTTCTCTAAATCATGAGGTCAATTCTTGTGCCAGTCCTGATTCTCAGCAATGTGCGTTATGTATGTAACACCCAGTATTTAATATTGTTTGGTTATAAAATTAAATGTGTTCATGAATACAGTTACATAAAAGCTCATGGTGACCACAGATAAGTACTAGATTTTACACTTAGTAAAATGTTGTCTATTCTAATTTCCCTACTCCTCCTATGGTATTTATTTTCTTAAATGACTTCCCTCTTAACCTACTTGATCTTCTCTTTATGCTGAATCTAGTTGTGAAGATTATATAAATATGTATAAGCAGATGAGAATAAATGAGGTGTTATCCTGTTTGGGGGTATTTGTACTGAAAAATACTCCATGCCAAGAACCCTTAAATCATAACATTATTGACCCAACCACTCCATTTACTCTACAGGTTGATTTTGCTTCACACATAAAAGGATTTGACTACTTGGACCAGTAAATTCAGTTACGGTATATAGACAACCTTATAAAGGTTTCTGGTTAGAATTTATAGGTTGTTTTACTCTGTTGAGCAGTCATAATTTCAAAAGACACAAGATCGCACCTCTCAAGGTTGAATAATCACTGGTGGTGTTCTGACGAGCCAAAATGTCACAATAAGGCTAAATAGCATATGCTTTTGACCCAGCTGTCAGGTGTTATTAATAGGCTGACTTAAAAAATGAAAGCAGTAGGGGTGTCATCGACATTTTGAGGCCCATATGTTTAAGGCAGTAAAACACCTGCCAGGGCTAGTTTCTGGTTCCAAATGAAGTAAATCAGCCTGCTTCCCCCCTCCACAGTTAAAAATACATCAACACCTACTCAGAATGTTACAGTGTGCCATAACCCTCAGGCTATCACCTCTTCCACCCCGAACTACTTGTGATACACGGTAAAATAACTCTTTCAATTCTTCACTGCTTTGGAGTGAATTTGCTAATATGAATTCCTTTAGTCTTTGTGTGGGGGTTCAAGCACTTGCGTAGGTGTATATTAACTGAGCTCCTCATCGTCTACTCTCTCCAGAGTTTATACATTTGAAAAAGAGTTTGTGCTCCTACAGCATAAAAACCACAGGGGATATGGGAAACCCTATTCAAGGTAGCTAAATTGTGTATATGACTAGATACATGAGCAAATGTATAAAATGTATAATCTGTAATTTGTTAGTGCATAGTAGGTCTACATAGAGGTAACAATGGGCAAGTAGTTTTCTTTTACTAGAGAATGGAAGATACTTCCTCAGCAATCATTAGAATTTGAGTACCTTAATTCTTTGGGTAATATTGTAATTTCAAATAGTTAGTATTTTATATGATTTCATTTATAAGAGAAATATTAAGTTGTTTGCCACTGTGTTGTTGTAATTCACTGATGTCATTATGATAGAGATGAATTAATAGGAGATAATGTGAACAATCTAAAAGCCCTTAATTGAACTTTCAATTTGAATAGGTTTTCTGTAATTTTATAAAAATAGTTTTGGTAATTATTTCATTTTATCAATTAAATTTTATCATTTTAACTATTTTCATTTTACCATTATTCCTGTGTCTGTTGGTCTGGAAAGTGTTGGATTATAGAAGGAAGAAAAGTAGGAACAAGAGTGATTTTGGTTATTTGTATTTTTTTCCAAGACCATAACTGAGTATATTTGCTTGTTACTTTTATTACCCTGCTTTATTTCCTTTGCTAATCTTTGAATTTTATTTTTCACTTTCTTGATTTTCTGGGGTAATATAAACACGTATAATCAAGACAGGTCCAAAATAGCAGTTCCCAAAATTTTAGTCAATGATTATATGTGTTCTATTACTGTACATTGTCTAAAAGTACAATTTTTTGATTATTTGGCAAAGCAGGTTTTATTTAACTATTAATATATTTTTCTTTCTTTAAAAAATCTAATTTTTTCTGTTTTATACTTGTTACTTTAAGCCCTGAATTTTTCATATTGCTTAATAAATGACTACCCAGTAATGACAACTGTCATTAAACTTTCAAATGCTTTTTATATACTGCCAGATGCTGACTGCCAGGTTGAGAGAATGTGATTTATTATTACCCAGCCTTTCTCTCCTCTCTTTCTTCTCTCTTATGAAATAACTTCATTTATAGTCATCATCTCTCTCATTGTCTTACCCAACTAATGCTTCTGGGTTGGTTGAAACAGCAATATAAGTTCATACCAGATTCCTATAGCATTTCTAATGTTAGAGATAAAACGAGTATACTTTTTCTGTGCGTTGAGAAAATAAAGGCAGTAATAAGATGACTCAGTAAAAGACTGTTGGAAAATAATTTCATGAGTAACTGTCAGATCAATAGTATTATATTTTACTGACATTTCTTCCCTTCTGATGTCTACAGTTCAGTTAGAATCTTAAACTAGAATCACCTAATAAGATAACCAAGAATACATTGTGATTGACTATAGGTCTCTTTGAGTTCTTTTATTTTTCAAAAATCAAAAGGAAAAACTTACTTCCTCTAAAGTCTTCTATGATCTTAATGACATCTTCTAACTACTACATTCTTTAGAATCCTTTTTTCTTTAGATTAGATTGCTTTATTATTTCATTTTTTAAAAGTCACATAGAAACATCTCTCAAAAATAATGGGCGTGCCCTTGATGATTATGTTTCTATTACAACTCAATAGCTTCAGTTAAAGCTCTAATTTTCTACAAGCATAGTGGATAAAAAAATCTCAGGGTCTTCTCAGGTAATGAACATGATGAGTCCTACCTTTCATGGGCCATGAATATAGTTTCAGTATCCCAAAAACCACATCATGGTTGTTCCAGTCATTTTGATGTCTCACTGGCAATGTATTATAAAGTTAAATAGTCTTTCTGAGTACAGATTATCTTGAGACAAGCTCAATTTTCTGTAGGTTCAATAAATACCAATACAAGCAGTAAATCAAAGACAGAAGAATGAGATAACCATTATAATGCTTTGACAAAGAAATTTGTGGGAATATTTTTTGAAATTGCAATTTTTTTTCTAATATATATTTTTATTGTTATTTATATCTTTTACATTTTGTATTCCCCTTGGGTAACCCACCTCCAATTCACCCGTGATTCATCTCCGTGGTCCCTCGTTTTCTTTTCTACTCCATTTTGAAATAGCAATTTTGACCACTTACACGTAATTAAATTCAAGTAGAAATTTCTTGAAATAATACAGATATCAAAATTATATTCTTATAATAAAATAATGATGAAAATACATTAAATATTTTCAAATTGTTTGGAAATATTTTGGATTATTTGTTTACATGTCCATCTTATATTTTTAATCAAAAACCATAATATTTTACATTTGACCTTTTTTTTTTCACAAATAACATGGAATCTGTAGAAATTCTTTCTGTTTCCTCATTGAAATATATTCAGAGTTCCTCTATTGTTATTTGGTTTCAGGAACCTCATTCTCCCACATAAATTGTTAAAATAACTTCCTCAGACCTAGGCTCCTTGAGTTATTCTGTCTACACCACACCCAGAGTGATTTTTTTTATAAATGTATCAGATCCTGTGACTTCTCTGCTCAAGAACTTTCTGACTCATAAGAAAAAGTCAGTCTCAAGATCTACCTTGTCAGTACATCTGATTTCAGTCCCTAATTCTTTGACTCCGTCTTTCACTCACTTTCCCCCATTTCTGACACATAAGTTTCCTGATGCCACAGGATACCTGTCTTTGGTCCAACTCAAATGTCACCAGAGTTAAGATCTTCTTTGTCACCCTGTTTTCAAGTGCAACCCTACTCTTTCCCCTCTGAACTGAATACCTTATATACCCTTCACACATCATCTTTCTCCAGAGCTCTGTTGAAGAACTAGTATATTTCATGAATTTATTAATCTTAATATCTGTCTTCTTTTCTTCTTCAATATAAATCCCATAGAGTCATGGTTTTTAAAAATTACTTATATGTTCTATTTTCTTTTAATTGAAGAAACATTGACTTATGTGTTTATATAGGTTTCAGAGGTACAGACTTCTATCAGCATCCATATATATTACATAATGCTCATCACCAAAAGTCTAACTTTTATCCATCAATTCCTTTCACTCAATTTACTTACCCTCTTCCACCTTCCTGTCTGGTAACCACTATTTTGTTCTTGTTCTGTTTTATTTGCTGCTAACATCTTCAGTCACTAGAATATTGGCCTGGTTATAGCATCAATTTAATTAACACTTGTCTGAAAAAAAATGGAAGAAAGGACTGTGGTTGGCAGAATACATCAGACATGATGATTACACCATGAAAAGTGAATCTTTTTATAAAGGTAATTTTTTTCCAGGAAAGCTGAATTATCCTAGTAGACTTTTTATCATAATATCTAGGGAATGTTCTCTATATTATAGAGTCAAACTATATTTGAATTTCACTAATAATGAGAACTTGGAAGAGTTGTTCAATTTCATTGAATATTGTTTCTTTATAAAATAGAATTGCTAACATCATATAGGTTGTATTTTTTCACAAGTACTGAATGGAATGGCAAGTTTGATATGTCTATTATAGTGTTTGCTCTAAATCAATAGAGATTTGTTTGCTCCCTGCTTCCTAC
This sequence comes from Scalopus aquaticus, assembly GCA_004024925.1. Taxonomy (NCBI): domain Eukaryota; kingdom Metazoa; phylum Chordata; class Mammalia; order Eulipotyphla; family Talpidae; genus Scalopus; species Scalopus aquaticus. Next base: position 1,895 of record PVIJ01009865.1, on the reverse strand, counting down.
CCATACCCTTTTAGTGCTGTTTGACAATTACTTTTTGAATGTCTACCTTGTGCCAATCACTATGACTGCTACTCAATATGATTGCCATTGGATGTCAAAATAAAAGATACAGTTCTTGCTCTTACAGTGTTTACATTCCATTGAAGGGATAAACACAAGAAAAATAGACTTAAAAATGATAATGTAAAGTACTAGAAATGGAGAAGAAAAAGCGATTTACAGTAGAAAAATCTCCTGGTTTAGTTAGTACCTAAAATAATCTCAAAAGAAGACTGGCATTTTTTCAAGCTCAGAAATTCAGGAAATTTCCTGGGCATGAGAACATCATAACCAAATATGTGGAATCTGAAAGAACACAGGATATGAGGGAATTTATGACTAATAATGATAGGCTAGAGGGCAGGGTAAAATCGGGAATGGCGAGAGAAGTGGCATGGAATTTGGAAGAACTAGACTGTGGAAAGAATTTATATCTTGTCAAAATAGAGAACTTAGCTTTTATTCAATTGTCAATTGTGGGGGTGGGGTGAAGTGAGAGTATGACAGATCACATCTGTGTTCAGAAAGATAATTATGCCAGATGTGTGAAGGATGAGTGACAGCAAAATACTGCTTTAAGATTATGGAATTTAGAACCAGAGTTTTAAGTTGTTAAGGTTTTTACATTCAAATCTCACTAGTTCCACTATTTCCATTAGCTCCAAACCCACAAATATGTTTGAATTCTACCAGTAACTTTCAATTACACATTATGCAGCTCTTGGAAAGTTATGTGTCTCAATTTTCTTATCTACAAAAGTGGAATTAAAGCTGGTATAGTTTCCACCAAAGTATTAATATGCACATTAAAGACATTAAACTTGTAACTTGTAAGCCTGTTTAAGTACATTAATAGAACACTTTTTAAAATTTGTATAAATAAGAAATATAGGGAACTCATTAGAAAGTTATTGCTTTGTTTCATTTGTAAAATTAAAAAAAGGTGTAGGAGTCCAACTGGGAGGTAATTGTTTCCCATAGAGGTGTCAGTGATAATAGTGATGGGGAGAAAGTGGACTCAGAAGTTGAAGTAGATGTGGTAGAGCTTTTTCAGTGGCTGGCCAGGCTGGGGAGAAGAGGTGGTTGAAGAAACCCGAGACATCTTCAATAGAATAATGAGTTTCCCATTTGGGCAATTCTGGATATCATTTAGTAAAGTCTGGAGCAACTATTTTATGTTACCCACTTCATCTATCCTTTCACCAAATATTTACTCGGCACATAGTATGTCCTGTACCATGATAGATACTGAGAATTGAGTAGTAAATAAGATAGATATGATTTCTGCCCATGTAAATTTTAAACTCTAATGGATGAGGGAAAAATCATTGAAGTACATATAATGGATAAAAAGCAAACAAGGAACTAAACAAGTGATATTTAATTACAAAAGTAATACATGTTATATAAAAAAAAAAAAGTCATGCCAAAAGATGGGCCATGTGCATAGAGACCGACCTAGTCTGGGTGGTCAAGGATGTTGCCATATTTTCAAAAATCTGAGAGATAAGCAGAATGTAATAAAGGTATACATACATATATATGTATGTGTGTATACACACATATGTCGTGTGTGTGTGTGTGTGTGTGTGTGTGTGATGAAACTAGTATGAAAATCAGTGGCTAACTATGCAGGAGTTTTTGACCAAATAAGGACTTTGTTCTTGTTTTGGAACATCTTGTAGATCTTAAGCTCTCAGGTGTCATAGGTGCCTCTAAATTTACACCAAGTACCACACTCTATCAGTCAAACATGCTTATACTCTGCTCTGCTCTGGTTGTCAAAAAAGTGTGCTAACCTGATTGTGACCTCTAATATTCTTAGAACTTCTTTTTACTCTCTCATGTCACTCTCC
>PVIJ01009864.1:0-64006 GCA_004024925.1 Scalopus aquaticus | reverse complement strand
AAAAAAAAAAAAAAAAAAAAAAAAAAAAAGGAAATTGACTGGAAACAAACTGAGTAGTTTATTGAATTCAGTGTTGAACAAGCAAGCCTCAGACAGTAGATAGATAAACCAGAACACCTTATTAACTTCTTCAGCAGATCTCTCTTTAAGTTGGCTGTCTCTGCTCATAGTTCAAAATATCGCATTTCCAGGAGAGAAATGCTGTCTTACTTGAATAGACAGTGTCAGTGTGTATAAGCACAGACACTGGAAACTCAACTGGAGGAACTGATTCTATCTGGGCGCCATACTAGGATGTGAAGTAGCCATATTAAAATAAAAACTAGTCTTAGGACAAAAACATCAATGCACAAAAGAGACACAAATAACTCACCCTGGGAATAGGGCCAGGAGGAAGACCAAGTAGTTAGTGAAACAACTGGGTTTAGAAGCAAGTTACATAGTTCATGATATAGGAAAAAAGCATTGAGAAAATATAATATGTCTGGGAAAACCTGTTCATTTTGTCTACATAAAATAAGGTGGTCCATCACTACAGGCAAGGATTCTGAGGACTGTGAAGTGAGTTTAAATTTTATTTGCACATTATAATGCATTGCTCTAGATATACTTAAAAGAATCCCCAAACCTCATCCTTTTGACAAACTCCAGCTGATCTTTGAAGAGTCAGCTCAAAAATCCTTCCAGTTTAATGTTTTCACAGATAAGTTATATGCTACCTGTATATATCATTCATACTTTTAATTTTACTTCTACATCATTTGCTACAATTTTGTTTACATGTCTATCATAGTAAACTATGGGTCTAACTTAATTTTCATATACAGAGGTATAACCCCAAAGTGCTTTAATAATTGAACTAAAGGCAAAGAGGAAATCTAAGATTTCTGCATTGGGTTTGGCAGATTTAAATTTGTGAGATGGTTCTGGGGTCATAGATTGCAGGTACTTAAGAAAAGAGAAGAGGTCAGTACACAAAAATACATAAAAATAGCATGAGCTGCCAGGAATGCAGTGACAGAGTTCCAAGAGAGGGAAGGATTAGTTGTGAATATGCAGCATGAGAAACTAGTAGATAAATGGAAGTTTGAAGATTTTCAGATTTCAGATTCATGACTGGATAAAAACTGCAGTTTCAATGTTTAAGATATCAAATATGGGGAAGGGGGCATGTTAATGGAAGCAATAGTTTCCATTTAGGAAATTTTGTCTATGAGATATTATTGGGATATTCTGGTAGACTTAACCCTATACCATTGAGCTCCAGAGAATGTACTTATAGCCCCCAAACTATGCCACAGGTGTTACTGGTCATGAAATACTTCACACAGAATTCAAGAAGAGTTTTCTCAAAATTGTTCTTAAGAGTGAGGGGCTGTAAATCTTTACAAAAAAATGTCAAGTTTCTATCCTTTGCTCCAAGTCAGCTTTTGACCACTTCAATCAACAAAAAGCATAATGGGCATTTTTAAAACTCTGCTCCTAGAATGCATTTTAAAAATGCTTTCTCTTTTACCCTACAGTTGGTCCATCTTCAAAGACCATGAAAAGGTGGTCAAGTCAGAAGGTGTGACTAGAAAAGAAGTCCTAGTGATGATTGCTTTTTTAACATATGGTATTTCTATTATTTTCTAAAAAAAATTTTAGGGAGCTGTATATAAACATTCAAATATAAAAGATGATTGCAGAAAGACTTTCGATGTTTTTATATTATTACTTTTATTTATCTAGTTCACATTTATAAAATCCAATAACAAAGTATAAAATTAACAACTCAGTCAATCTTTCCTTAGAAAAAATATTTATTTTGTGTTATTCATATTGGTAATTCTAGTGTTGGCACCAGGCAGTCACAGAGAAGGGGCACAATAATTTTTTTAAATTAAAGTGCTGGTATAAATAAGACAGGTTTTGAAAAGTCCTATTTAAAAATACTTTTAGGGTCTCCCTGATGGCGCAAGGAGTTAAGTCTAAGCACTATGAACCTATACATAGTCACTGCATCATGAGTTTGATCCCTGGCCAGGAAGCTTCCCACGTGGCGCAGCAGACCTCTCTTGTCTAGCCCACTGCTCCCCTCAGCAAATGTATTTCAGTAGATCTGCCTGTTCTGTTCCCCACTCTGTCTCTGATGAATCCTCTCACCCTCTACGCCCCCCCACCTCTGGCCTATACCCCAACTCATGTATGTATAAATAAATAAATCTTTTAAAAAATTACATAATTAAAAAATATATGGTTAGTCAGTCAATATGTTATACCTTGCTTCTAACTGACATTCCCTCTGATATGTTTAAGATTTCAAATAATTTAATCAAATAATAAATAATGGTGCAGTGTTGTCTAGTCACTTGCTAAAAATGATCTTACCCAGTAAATAGGAAACAGGTAAATTCACACCCTCATGCTCTCGTTTTGACACTCACTTGAGAGTAGAAACAAGCAAAAGATTAAAATATAAGTGCCATGTCATGTCAAATTTGGTCTAACATAAATGATTTTGTTCTCTTCTTGCCCTACAGATATTTATAAAAGAAAAATGGTGGTCAATCGAACTGAATTGGCTTGATATAAAGCAGGAAAGTGGAAATTGTAGGCTTCTGCAGGGTAATATCAGGGAAATGAGTCCAAAGTCTGCATTTTCAATTAATAGCTCTAGCAATTTTTCATGAAACCTGCTTTTTAAACCACCTAGACCAAAGCATGCACCAAAAAGAAATAATCCATAGAATGTGATGACAGAATTAATTCATTTATCTCTCAAAATAATCCTCCGAAATATTTTATTGCTAGGCTAACAATAAGGAAATATATTGAAATCATTTTTTATGATTGCACAGTCCTAAAGTTAGAGTTTGTGCACTACATTGATGACCTAGATTCTGATATCTGCAAATCTTGGCTACAAGCTTCTGGGTTCTTCAAAATGCAATTAAAATTTAAACCAAGCATGTGGGAATAAGCCTTTTGCTTTATACTTTCTGCAAAAGACTGTGGTATGAACAGTCTAATATTCAATGTGCATTCATTTCACAATCTAAAATAACTAAATGCAATTAACTCTACTATGCTTGGCGAAGTGTTCTCCCATGAGAAACAAACCTCATCCTATATATCAAGGGATGGAAAATGAACACCAGCACTACCCAGAAATATGCTGATTTGATTTTTTTAGAGTTTAATGGCATTGTATTGCAATCCTAATCCTTGTTCCTTTTATTACATTTAAATATCCCAGCTTGATCTGTCTAAGTTCCTTGAGTTTGACCTGAGCACAGCTGGGTCACTCTAACTGATAGTTCCCAGTTGTATGGCTAATGAATAAAGACCATGGGAACAATGATCTGGGGAGTATGTTGCATTGCTGAGTAACCAAAGTGCAATCAGGACCTCATCTCAGTCTCTCTAAGTGCCTATTTCACCCCTGATAGTTCTCTCGAAGCTATTATATAAGAAAGAAATTTGGGTTGAGAACATGGAGTTCAGAGCAATTCAGGCCAGGCCACTGTCTTCAAAAACCCTGCCCTTTATATCTATGTCTGTCTGTATATCTATCATTATGTCATCATCTATTCATAACCAGAGTTTCAATAATTTAACACATTCTGGTAGGGATCTATTATATGGAAGACTTTAAGCAGATAATAAGGTAAATAAGATAGTGTCTCCCATGTATGGTCAGTCTCTAATGTGAAAAACTCATGCAAAAAAAATTACAATACAATAATGGATTTTATTTTAATTTTTAAAATTAATTTATTTATAACTGAGGTAATATTGGGGTACCCCATCAGGTATTAACACCATAGTGTACCCATCACCAACTTGCCCATATCCCACCACCATAAAACACCGTGTTTCCTTCCCTCTTTGTTCTTCCCTACACCGGCCCCTTTTCCCCTTGGTGTTTCAGTTCTGTAGCCAACTATCAAGGGTTACTTTTTCAGTTTTTTTTAATCTGACTACTAATTTAGTTAGTTTATATTCCATATATTACTGACACCATCTGGTATTAACCTTTCTCTTTCTGATTTATTTCACTTAGCATTATCTTTCCAAGCTCTATCTATGCCACTGCAAATCGCACGAGTATATCATTTTTGATTGCTGAGTAGTATTCCATTATGTATATATAACACATCTTCTTGAGCCACTCATCTGTGCTAGGACACTTAGGTTGTTTCCATAATTTATATATAGTAAATAGTGCTGCACTAAGTATGGGAATGCAAGTTTCCTTTCGAATTAGTGTTTTTAAATATTTGGGGTAAAAGCCTAGTAGTGGATCGAATGGCAGATCTATGTTTAAAGTTTTGAGACACCTCCATAGTTCTTTCCAATCTTCCAAGACTATATTTTCTGAAGTTCGGTAACATTTTAGCCATGTTTATTATATAAAATATTTTATTTTAAAATTTTATTTGTGCATTCTTACCCTTAAAATTATGAGTGTTAGGGCATTTCATATTCAATTTTTCTCTTTATTTAATATATACTATAGTTACTAAAAATGCTTAGTGAATGAATAGACATATTTTAAATAAAATTAATACATTTATAGCATTCCTCAAACTCATGTTTTACATAAAATTATGACTAACTGAATTATCTGATCTCTAGAGTAAGATATATCCCAGAAGAAGCAGGAGACTTCATTTTGAACACTTGATACACATAAATTCTTGGCCCTGGGAGTTCACCCATCTTCCTTGGCCCCTATGTGTATATTAAATGAAGAAGTTAGATTAAATGTAATAACTTCCAGTTTTTATAGCCTAAAATTGTACATTTCAAAAATTATCTTTCTGTAAAAAGATCCCAATTTAACCTACTCCCTATTAAAATACTGATTAAATTAATTTTAGAATATTTTGATGTCATAGTCTTTAGGACTTTGATGTCATAGTCTTTTAGAGTCTTCCACTTTTATTTATTTATTTATTTATTTATTTATTTATTTATTTATTTATTTATTTATACATACAAGCTGGGGTACAGGCCAGAGGCGTGGGGCGGCGAGAGGGTTCACCAGAGACAGAGCGGGTAGCAGAACAGGCAGATCAGAAATACACTGCTGAGGGGAGCAGCGGGCAAGGCAGGAGAGGTCTGCCGCACCATGTGGGATTCTCCCTGACCGGGCGTCGAACTCGCGTTGCCGCCGCCGACAGCTCCACAGCGCAGCGCTTAACCGCTGAGCCACCAGGGAGGCCCCTAGAGTCTTCCACTTTTAAAAATTGATTTTTGTCAACATCATCCATCCATAATCTGCTAATGCCCACTGGTTATAACATAAAAAACATCCTGGCAATATAGTATGCTCAGGCATGCTACTCCTTAAGAATGATGCCTGTGAGCATTTGGGCCAGGATTCTATTTTATTTTTCAGAATTCCAATAGCGAAATTTTCCTTTAGGCTTACATCCAGCTGACCTGGTTTTCTCACAAAGTGCTGCCTGCAGCTTCAGTCCATCTGCTGAATTAACCATTACACCTTTCTCACCTTTCCCCTACTAGGCAAAGAGCTTCCTCTCTGAGACATTTGCTGTTAATGCGAGGTTAGAATGGACATATATGCTCCCTCCTCCCATGGCAGTTGCTGACATCTTTAGCTGATCTTTTGTCGAATTTGCACCAGATCTCATGGTTCTCCTTAGCAGAGCCTTATATACAGTCACTAATCAATTTGGGTTGATATTGGCAATATAGCTTGCCACCCTGGGCAAGATGGTCTCAGCGTCATGTCCTAGATTTTATCTAAAATAATAGGAGAATAGGTTTTAAATTATCATATAGTACTGGGTTTCCCCTGAACAACTTCAAAAATATCATGTAGAAAAGACTAAGTTTAATTTCACCTAGTTCTCCAGGTTTCACTAAATGGATATAATCAGAGGGGATAGGATAGGATAGGATAGGATAGGATAGGATAGGATAGGATAGGATAGGATAGGATAGGATAGGATAGGATAGGATAGGATGAAGGAGGGAAGGAGGAGGAAGGAGGTGGAAGGAAGGGAAGGAGGGAGGGAGGGAGGGAGGGAGGAAGGGAGGGAGGGAGGGAAGCACATATGTTTCAAGATCATATGCTCAGTAATTATGAGCTCTTAACCATGTAAGAGAGCAACCAAGGCTTCTAGATTTTTCTGAACTGAGGAGTTTTTAGGTGTGATATTCTATGGGCCAACCATGATGAACTGGTCACCCTACCTATACATTAAATATTATTTACCTCATTTTAAAGATTAAAAAAAAAAAAACTAGAGCTCTGAAAATGCAGAACTGTTCCAAATTCTTGCTATTAAAAAGTGTCAGGGGAGGAAGTCACGCTATGCCTGAACTGTATTACACAGTTTAACCCAATGTGATTAGTTCTCTCATCCCATCAGGGCGAGTTTATTAACTTCTCCAGTTTACACATGTGAAACATACACTGTGAAGTGTGATTAGAAACTCTGACGTAACAGTAATTAACATCCATGTGGGTTGATTTTTTTTTAAATCCTGTTACTATTCCTGCTTAAAATATAAGGAAACTGAGGCACAAATAGATTAAGAACTTTCTCACGAAAACAAATTTTCAGTAACTGAATCTAACCTATACAGTTTGACGTCTGTTTTGTTTGCTATGTTAAGAAAGTCCTTCTGAACTACTGCTCAATGAATGCTGCAAATACTTCAAATTTACTGTGAAGAAATTGGGAAGATCCAGGGAAAGTATGGACCAATGAAGATGGTGACCAAAACTCCAAATCTACCTGGAAAGATACAATTTTATGGGATTACTAAATGTGGGCTCCATAGAAAGCAAGGGCAGGGCCTTAAATACATTTTATAAGAGACCATCTTTTCTAAGTTCTTAATAAGTCTTAAAAGTTATGATTTATCTTTAGGTTTCCTGATGTATATTTTTCATGTTATTTTAAAATATGTATGGGTGATGTATTTTCTGAGAATTTGCTCATGTAAAAATAATCTTTTGTTGCCTTTTATTCATGAAAGAAAATCCTGGTCTTTGTAAAATCCTCGAGTTACAAACTTTCAACTCCAGATTTTATAGAAAACTAGTACAAGTGATATATATGGCACAAGAGTTATCAGAGATCATCATGATTTTTAGTCTGTTACAAATAAGCTGATCTTATTTTTTTAAACTTGGTGCTTTTGAAATATTGTGTAACTCTATTAAAAATTTATTTGAATTGACAAGATATGCCTACCTAGTAATTTCTTCACATTGATGTTTGTCTGAAACATTTAGATCCCTTTCAAACATGATCAATCCTGGACATTTTTATCAATTATCTTTGGTGCTTCTAATTCCCAATTATTCTACTTTCTTTCTCAGAACTTGTGTAATTTTGAGATTGACTTTACATTTTTTGACTTCTCATATCTATGATCTTCCTCTTATCTTCTTCATTATTTTGTGTTCTTCTTTACAATCTGAGAGTTGCTCATTGTTACTCATATTATTTATTTAATTAATTTTCTACAGTGTCTAATCTATCTTTAATTGTCTGCAATATTGTTATCCAAATATTAAATTGTCATCTCCAAAATTCAATCAATCTATCTATCTATTTATCTATCTATCTATCTACCTACCTATCATCTTTTTTTTTTGGAATTATATAGAAATGCCATTGTCTTAAAATCTAATTTTTCATGGTTTTTTTACTGAGGTGATAATACTGTACAAAACATTTAAACTGTATAAAATATACACAATACTGTATATGTCTTAGGAGTACAGGCTCACACCTTTTCAAATGTATATTAGCACATGCATACCCACCACCAAAGTACTGATAACTCTTCATTTTGTTCCCACCCCATCTCCTCCTGGTAACCTCAGTTCTGCTGTAAGAATCTGAGGGTTTGTTTTTGTTTTGTAAAATCTGACTCTTAGGACTGCTTTTATTCTTTACTCTCCAAGGCAGATATTTTTCTTTTTACTTACGCGACACTAAATCATGCCTGTCTAAACTCTCAACATGTATTGATAGAAAACATTTAGTGATAGCAAATAAATAAATTTACCCTTCCCCCATGTGTCCAAATACAATCCTTTTCTACACTATACAGTCTACAAAGTAATGGCAAGTACGTAAAAAATGTTCTCAGTCCCACTTTCAACATACTCAAGCTTTTAATCTAGTGAGATTCGCCTGCACTGAAGTGGGGCTTTCTACTTCCTCCTACTGGCTGGCTCTCTGATCCCTTTCAATGTGGAGTCAGGAACACTCCAACTCACAGAAAGGACTGATACTAAGATTCTGGGCATCTCTGCTAAGCACTTGTACTTGACTTGTGTGGAACATGACTGTCAGAATGTAACACATTGCTGTCAGTAAATACACAGTCACCCTCTTTTTGCCTAATATCCCTTCCACTGTCTTTATCGTGGGGCCTATAAATGTGGGTGAGTGTGAGTGTGTGTGTGTGTGTGTGTGTGTGTGTGTGTGTGTGTGTGTGTGTGTGTGTGTTGGGGGGAGGGGTAGGACCCAAATAACACTTTAGTTTTGCCACTGGTTTTTATTGATTCAGACCCTCTGAAATATGTGTGTGAAGGTAAAAAGTGACAATGTAAACAGAAGGAGAAAAAAAATCAAATATCCCTTTCAACTAGATAAATCATAATAAAATAGCATTAGATTAAAAGTCTTTTCTCTGAAAATTAAAGTCGATTTTCAGGTTTTTTGCAGTTACTGAAAATTCCCCTTGATTTCTGGTAATAGTTCAAGTTTCAGGTCCATATTGCATTTCTCTTGCAATGTGGACCTGAAACTTGAACTTTAGCTGTATTTTCATAGGTATGGGGAAATCATGAGAGATTGTAGTGAGAAACAGCTAGAGAAATTTTAAACAGTAATTTAGACTACCTTTAGTTCAGCCAAAACTTTATTCGTTACATTTTTCAAGAGTTCCTAGTATTAAATATAAAATGCTTTATATTTAACTTTCTTTGCAATTTTTTTTATAAGTTTTTGAAGTTTAATAGAATAACAACTCACATTGCTTTTGATCTTTGGTGTCACTGCATAATGACTCTTTGAACATGGTGGGCTAGATAATTTACATATCAACCTAAATAGCATCAAAGATTCTTGAAGCACTTTGAGTGTTGTACAGGCTGCTTATCAGACATAGCCGAGCTGTTTCTGGTTTGACACTTCTGCTGAGTCACCTAATATGTAATTGGGTTATCTTAAAGTCATACTAGCTGTATTTGACTACTGCAATTGTTAATAAGCCAGTCAAATCAGAATAACTACCTTCTATATTAAACATATTTTTTCCAACACTATTAAGTTTGACCCAACTATGTTGAAATGGTAAGTACGAAGCATCATAAGCAGGCTTCAGGAGCCTGTTTTGCATTGGCAGGACATGATCTAATAGGGCATTTCCATCTCTGCCAATACAAATAAAACATTTGCATTAACCACATTATACATGTGGATTTCAAAACAAATTCAGCTTAAGACTTTGTCATAATCAGTGGCACTATGCTATTAACTACCATACTTACCTTTATATTCTCTATAATTCTGCCTAGACGCTATTTCTAAAATATTGTCCTGTTTTCTAATTTAACTACACATGCTGCTTTGCCATCCTAACATCCTATTGTGAAATTAACCCTTCTTGGGAGTCATGTTCAAATATCTACTTTTGCAATATTAAGGGGCAATTCTAAAAATATTTACGTCCTAATATCATTCTTGTGTACCCGCAATGGTGAGACTGGATAGCATTTTCTCCAACTTTCATTTCACTAAAATGAAGTTCCCAGTACTACAACCATGAATACAACACCAGTAGTGACTGTAAGTCTATGATAAAGGCTTCCATTCCCTTTTCTCTTAATTAAATTGATCAGTAAATTAAAAAAAGAAAAAGGACACAGAGGATGGCTCATGGTAATTGTGGTCAGTAGAGCTACAATATTTCTAATAAGTAAATGGAGGGAAAATTTAAATGGTTTTTGTAATATGCTTACTGGTAGCTATCTGTACGTTAGAAAACTGACAAATCTCATAGGCTACTGCTATGTAAATAGCCTGGGAGAATGAATACATGAATTTTAAGCAGCACGTTCAATGCAAATGTATAGTATAGTTCAAAGATTTATCTGTTTGGAGCAGTTCACTGTGTATTTCTCTATTTGATATATGGTTTTTGTGTACTACTTAGATTCTGAAAAACAAAGGCAAAATGAATAATACAAGCACTCCTGGGAGATAATTGTTATATATTTAAACAGGGAATTATTATAGGTAAGACTATATAAAAAGATCTTGATACAATAATGCATTTGTATTATTCACATATATTACTTTTTACTTTATATCAGAGAGCGATGGGTCTGTACAGCATTTACATCTTCTAAATGATTTTGCATTGTTTCAAAGTGCAATTAATAATTATTTATATAATAAATTATTATATGTTATAATATTTTATATAAAGATAAAATAAATGACTGCTGTATATTTATAAGTTTCAAATAAACTCACCACTCCTCCAGTTACACTCCTCATTTATTGCCTGCCTAGTAAGTACTCAGGAAACAAAGGTTAATTGGATAACCTATAACCTTCCTAAGTAGAACATTACTGGGAAAAAGAGCTTTGCCAAAAAATCTATAAAGCATGTCCAAAGTATTTTTGGGTTATTTTCTACTACTTAAAATTATATATTTCTCTCATAATAGGTAATATTTTCATCATAAGAAAATTGATAGTTTATCAAATTTTCAAATATTGAATTTCATGTAATAATTTGTATTTAAGTGTCTCATTTTATCAGCAAATCAAGATTATTTTCACCATTAGACAATAAAAGAGAAGAATGTTATGGTTTGTAGAACTTTTTTTATTACTTTATAAACACACCTATCAGTCTTATTCATACTTTCTTTTTATTATCTGCTATCTAAAATATAATGAAATTTTAATTTTTCTCTTTCATGCTACTCAGAAATTTTTGCCATTTATATGCTATTTATCTGTTAGATGAAAATATTGGAAAAAATATCCAGTAAGTATTTAAGAATATCTTAAGAATTACAGTATTGTTAGATTTTGTATCAATTATGGATTTTTATTTTCTGTATTTCTAAATGCTTTGACATCTTGCTGACAGTGGAAAGGTCTGCATCTTACAGCTAATTCTTAAAGATAATGTACAATTTGCCAGGGCCACACCTTTTATATGCAAACCATACAATCCAGAGTCCACACCTCTGATCACTTTTATGGGTCCCACACATTCTGAGCCACTATGTCCCTGCCCCAAGCACCCCAGGTCAGGCACCAGAGGACTGGAGATAGGTCACACACACTGAGTTCCTCAAAGTTCTAACCCATTCTAAGCCTACTTACTCTGCCTCATTTGTTCCTTTCCAAAGAGGCTATAATAAAAGCTATTGCCTTTATTCCTTCTGCTTCCTCTACCTCCTGATTGACCCTAATGTTCCCCCCTCCCCTCCTATATTAAGCCGGCACATTCCTATATTTTATACACAAGTCAGTATCAACAGAAACGCTGCTGTAAAGGCTTCTTGGCACAGACATCTCCCATAGTCTGCAGCATGCAACTCCTCTCCCTTCTTATCTCCATAGACCCAGGAGAGTTGGTTCACTTTCTCCAAGATCCCAGGGAAGTACGTGAAAATTGTTGCAACAAGAAGTCTTCCCAAATTATACCTACAATGTGGCTATGTTAATTTGATCACTAACTTCCAAACGTTTGTGATAGTTTCGTGATATGAGAATAAAAGCAAGTTGCAGGTTTTTTCCTCTAAATTGACCAACAATTTAAAATATTGAAAGTTAATGCAGGGCCTTCCTGGTGGCGCAGCGGTTAATCGCTGCACTGTGGAGCTGTTGGCAGTGGCAACACGAGTTTGACGCCCGGCCAGGGAGATTCCCACATGGCACGGCTGACCTCTCCTGCCTTGCCGGTGCTCCCCTCAGCAGTGTATTTCAATAGATCTGCCTGTTCTGCTCCCTGCTCTGTCTCTGGTGAACCCTCTCACCACCACACACCGCTGGCCTGTACCCCAGCTTGTATGCATAAATAAATAAATCTTTAAAAAAAAGTCAATGCAAAAGTTCTTATAATCTGATGGATATTTTGTAGGTCTGGAAAGATAGTTATTCTACATTGATTTAAAAAATTTTATAGATTAGCAAACCATATGGAGGTTTTTTATATATACACCAATAATACTGATCTATCTACACTTCATTAAAGATATTTGTTCTTTACATGTTGATTTTTCAAATTGATAACCCATTATATTTATCATTATGTAATATACACTAAAAGCAATATGCTAGGTGCTGGCTAGAAGCTGCAGATCCAAAGTAATTTTTCAAATGGAAATTACTTCAGCAACCTAGGGAAATACTATCACCAAACAATGCCCTGCTGAATCCCATTAAATCAATTTGGAATGGCATATGGGTGGAAAGGTAAAAATAAATCAATGATTAAAAAGGAAGTATATTGCTTTGCAACAAAAGGAGAGGAGTTATAGTATCTGGTTGCTAAGAGACAGGATTTTAAATAGGAATTATTTGTCTTCTTTACAGGATAAGGCCATTTTGCAGAGTAGACTAAATATTTTTTGCATATGGTCCAATTTATACAAACAGCATTTCTCTGAACAAGACTTCACTCCATCTTTAAAGAGGGAGATGAGCTTTCACCAGAGGAGCCATTGCCTAGCAACAAGATGCTAAGAAGGCTAGCTGAGTCCTCTCTAGAAAGAGCTTCCTCCCTCTCCCAAATGCACTGCAATGACCTCTAACACAGACTGATGCCCTTGAGGGAACTGCTTTCACCAGAAAGCTACAGGAAAAAATTTTTGAAAAATCATTATAAGATCTAAACCTCTTGTTCTTTAAACAAATAACATTGCTCTTCCCTCTGTGCTTACCACTGCACAAAGCCTTTCCACAAACATGCTTTTTTCTTTTTTTTTTAAGCCCCTGGCTGTCATCAGTATTGAGTCATATGACTAACTACCGAGTGACTACACAGCTCAGGTCTATCTGGTCTCACCTGTCAAATGTTTGCTGAGCGGAGATGATCTCCATCATGTTTGCAATGTCCTTGAATGCTACACTCCCACCCCCTGCTACAATAAGCAGGACAAAAATTCTCTTTTAATTTCTTCAAGGGTGAATAGCCCTCTGTTCCTTAGCCCTCACCCGCAGCTTCTTGACAAAGATTCAAGTATTTCTTCCTTTTTAAAACATTGCCCCTACTAAGTACATAATGCTCAGTGCTGGGGATAAAATTAGAAACAAGCCATAGTTCCCATAGGAGCTTCTCAAGCACCGTGGGAGTAAACAGCAAAGGCACATAATGGCCAAGAACATCGAAAAGCACTGAGGCAGCCCAGCCTGAATGACACCTCTGCCATGAGACCTGAAAAACCTATAGATGAAAGTCTGACAAAGTGGGGGAGGGGTCAGTGCCTGCGAATGGGGAACACCTGGCTGAGGAAATAAAGAATCAAGAGACCTGGAACCTGAAGCTAGGGGAGAAGTTACCCTCTATCCTTGCAGGTCAAATTCTTAGGATTTCAATTCCGAGTCAAATTAATTCATAACTTCTCATGGCATCCCAGGATACAGCCAAAGACACTTTACAAATGTAATACAAAAACTGTTGCTCTATCATTAATCTTTTACTCAAATTGCATTTAATCCAAATGTGCTTCCATGATACACAAAACAGGGAAGCAAGGCTTGGGCTATGCTCAAAATAACTATACTAACGGAGATAGGGCAGTACAATAGAGTATTTACTAAATAAATCTTTTGCCAAATTGCAACTACCCAAGAAAAATTGGAAAAGGTATTTTGAGCAAACCAGATACAACTCTTGCAAATGTCTGTATTTACGTGTACTTACTCATTTTTAGATACAGGTCTGATTTTTCTTTTAAAGGCGCAGAGTAGGCAAATAAATTGACTAGGGTTGTTTAAAAAGATAGAATATGCCATTTAATTTTTGAAGGAGTGTTTCTAAAAACACTACGCCCCAAATTAGAGCTTCGGACCGCTCTGTATTGCGCCTTAGGGCTGGGCGGTCTATTCTGCCTCTCTGCTGCCCTCATGTGAGTTGACAGAGAATAGCAGCACAGAAAATCCGGAGTCTAAACAAACCTGCCACTATCTCTTTGCAGAAATGCTAGATGGGAGGGATGATTTGACAAGCACAAGTATTTCTCACAGATTCCAGGAATCTGGATTTGTTGTGACTCAATCACTGTGCAGATGGGTTTCTATTGAATAATATTTTCAGGCCTCGCTTCAAAGAGCGGAGAGTTTTTCCAACATCCAAAGAAAACTCAAAATATATATTTAGATAATAGGAATGATAAGGAACCAAGACTTAATTGGCTAACTAAGGCTTCAATGTATACAAATACAGAATAATTATTGGTCACCCAACAATTGAACTTTACTGGGTTTCTTTTTCTCCACCTTAGAAGTGTTACACCATTCTTTGCTAGTAAAATGGCATACACCAGGGACTTCATCTAATCTTGTTTTACTGAAGCCAAATGTACTTATTTCCTTAAAAAAAAGCTATTTTTGCCAAGTTGCATTGCATATAAATGTGAAAGAAAATTTATATTTTGAGCTAACTTTTGTGGGCTTCTCTTTAAATGTACCAATCTTTTTTTCTTTATTTCTATTTTGTGTATCAGACATTCAAAGTATTCTCATAACTTCATACATTACACCTCTGCAGGTGATTCTCAAATGATTCTCCATCTTCTCTAGTATACTAGACATTAATCTTTGAATCTCTCACTTCAGTCTTAAAATAAGAGGATAATTTATTCCTTCAGCCCCCCCATACTTACTTGTATCCTGATTTCCTTACATTCTTGGATATTTTTGTCATTTTTCCAAGCTTAATACTCCAAAGTTATTTGGAGTGTCATCTTTTTCAGTATTCATTTCCCAACCAGTCAATACTAGGAATCCTGTTATGGGCTTCTTACAACAGGTTGGAGATTCTGATGAAAAGTGGATGTTTAACAAAGATTATGAATGATTTGATGATGTATGATGGGTTGAAAGAGAAAGATAGATAATAGACAAACATAATTTTGAAAAAAAGAGGCTAAGAGAGTAAGTATGCTGTAATAGGGAAATGGAATCTAATTCAAGACAAGGATACAAAAGGGGTAAGTTTTTATATGACATTATTTTTATGCTAATGTTTATAAGATAAAATTTTTAATCAGGTAAAAAGGAAGAAAGCACTCCAGGCTGAGGAAACATTCTGTTCTTAAACTCTGAAGCAGGAAGAAGCTTGACATCTTCCTGAAACTGCAAAATGGGCAGAGGAGGGCAAAATATTAAGTGGCTAGAAGTCGACATTTTTTCCCTCTTCTTTGACATATATATATATATATATAGTTTATTCTCCTTAATTTTTAGTTGAATATGAATAAATCTGAATATCTTTAGATAGGAAATGCAGGTACAAATGCCCCAGGCCCTACCGTACTCTATAAATTTACAGGTGGGTGGGATCATACATTCAATGCAGCTGTCTTCCTACAGAGATTTGAAATTGAAATTGTGACTTAGAGCTCATGTGGCCATACATTTTATCCCCAATGCAAGGAAAGCTGTGGAAAAGTTTTAACCAGGGAAGTGACATGTTGTGATTTGAGTTTTTAAAACACACTAAAATCTTTCTATGAAACAGTAAGTGTGGTATGAAACATTTTGCTGTCATTAAATGTGGTGTTTTAGTGTGGTTAGGTTAGGGAAGTGACCTGGATAGACCTATTGGTCAGCAGACTCAGTCTTGGGAACAAGAATTGACAAATTCTTCCAAGTTGGGGTCTGTGTTCCAGCTTCAGTCTCAGTTGTCCCTTCCAGGTTAAAATATTGGTTGGGATGATTCTGAGTGTTATCACTAGAATTTCCAAGACAGTAGCAAGAATATTTAGTTTTGCTCATGCCATTAAGGGAAATTGGACTGGGAGAAAACTGAGGGAGTGTAAGCTCTTCATCTACTTCCCAAGATAGGAGCTTCTAAAATATCCTCAATGTGTCTTCCTCTTTAGGCAACTCCAATAAAAGATGAGAACATTATCCTGCCTCTATTTGAGAATGGGAGGTGGGAGAAGTAGGATGGAGAATAACAACTGATCATGGATAATGTTATATTCAAATTCTCTTACTTACGGTGACTGGGCTTTTATGGTAGCACTCCAGCTGTTACGTGGAAAAGGATCATTGGTAGGAGAGTGTTTAGTTAGCAGATCATTAGGAGGCAATTATAGCTCAAATGAGAGATGGTTTCTTAACTAAGGTGACAGTAACAGGAATGGCAGTAAGGGGATAGATTTTAAGATATTTAAGAAACAGAATCAGCTTAACCTGCTAATTGATTGGATGCTCAGGAATAGAAGAGGGAAGTATCAAGAAAGATTTGTTATTGCCCAGCTTATTAACATGGAAATATAGGAACATGGTGACTCAGTTTACTGAAGTATGTGGGTAGAAGAGGTTTTCAGGAAAAGATCACAAGTTCAGTTAAGAACAGACTGTGTTTGAAGTGCTATGAGACTTTGAAGTGGATTTGTTGCTTAGCAAATGGATTTGTATGTCTAGAGCTCAAACAAAGGGTCTTGGTTGGAGGTTTAAATGTATGACATATTACTATAGAGATGGCAATTGAAGTGGTTAGAAAGCATGTGATTACTTCAGAAAATGGGTTGATTTTTTTTTCCAAGAGGAACTTTTCCAGAATGAGGGAAATTAAGAGAATATAATGTTACTGAAGACAGAAGAAAATATTTCAAGATGAGATGAAAAGTAAACATTGTTGAGGCCACTCAGGATGGAAAGAAGTCTGGCCTCTGATGTGGAGAGCATTGGTGACCTCAGCAAGAGGTTGTGTGGAAGATGTGGGAGCAAACATCAAATTGGACTTACATGTTAATTCATTAAAATGTTAGGAAGTGTAAAGTAGTGTGTTCCATTTAATATAATTGAGCAGGTGTAGGTAGCAAGTCTAGATACATTTTTGAAAAAGGTTAACAGTAAAGAAAAACAGAACAGATTATAATTGAGTTGAAACTTTGTTTTTAACATGGGAAAGATTTGGTAATATTGAAAGGAAGTGGCTGAAAATGAGGGAGAAAGTAATGAAAGAGGATAAAGAAGATGCAGAACATAATGTTCTTAAGAAAGTGAGAAGGAATAACATAAGAATATAGGAGATTGGGCTTTTATTAGAGGAGGAGGAATCCTCTTCTTTCTGTGTTAGCATGTGAACAAGGGGCGTGCCAGGACCCCAAATACTAAGTGGGAAGCACTTCAAAAGGGGTCCAGTCATCTGCTGCACAGAGTCAAAGGAAGCATACACTTAGTGTGAAAGATTTTAATAGAATTAGGATGATTTTTTTTTTTAAAAATATTTTATTTATGCATACAAGCAGGGGTACAGGCCAGAGACAGAGTGGGGAGCAGAACAGGCATATCGACAGAAATACACTGCTGGGGGGAGCAGAGGGCAAGGCAGGAGAGGTCTTCCATGCCATGTGGGAATCTCCCCGGCCGGGCGTTGAACTCGCGTCGCCACTGCTGACAGCTCCACAGTGCAGCGTTTAACCGCTGCACCACCAGGGAGGCCCAGAATTAGGATGATTAAGAGAGAAGAAAGAATATTCTTAATATTTCCCAATGAAACTCCAAATTTTCTATCACCTGATGGGCAAATGTCCAGCCGAACAGAGTTGGCCACTGAGCTCTGAAAGCTTGCCACAGGCTAAGTACCATCTGGGAGGGAAACACAAGAAATGGATAGAGCAGGTCCTAAATAGCTGGGACAGAAGGAGATACCACACCAAGAATATAGTTGTCATTGTCTCTGCCAAGGACAGCCTCTCCACGTATCTCTCACTCACGTATCTCTTCCAAGTCCCTACATGTCTCTCCTTCATGTGTCTGCTCCAAGTCTCCTCTTTATCAATGCTAGTGTGCAAGTTGGGCCACAGAAGTAAGAATTAGAAGGGCCTACCTACCTTTCATGTTATAAAGTTTCTTCTGGCTATTTAGTAACACACCTCGTTCCCAGTAGCTTCCCACCTCAGAAGTCCAGGTTGTGGCATAGATCACTCACATTCGAAGGCGTGTAAGTAGGAATGGAGGAAATGGGGCTTCTTTTGTGGAGGTGTATCTGTAACTGCTGTAGAGAGAGAGAATGGGTACAGATGATGGGATTCTCATAGATTTTGTAATTCACAGTTCTACTGCTTCAATATTTTGGGTTTTGACTCTTGTTAACCTCTTAACTGGCCACTTGCTTCTGGACACTCTTTTCAATATTCAACAGTTTAGAAAGTTATATAGCATACAAGATGACTTTTATAATGGCATTTCTACTTAAGCATCCCCATCTGCACAGTGATTGTGTCACAACAAATCCAGATTCCTAAAGAAGAGGTGCTGGATGCTAATAGTAGGAACCAAATGAATATGAAGGACTTGGTCTTAATTCAGCTACATACATTCATCTAGATCTCTTCTGTGTTACTTTCTAGCCAGACTCCTTTCTTTATACCTCTTGGTTTCCCTGAGAGATTGTCACTTATGTAATGACATACCATCAATCATCAGGATTCAATGTGTTTCTTAATTTCCTCCAATAACTTGCACTGATGGCTCTCATACAGTAACCCTGCAACACCCACTTGATTCTTTTCATGTGGCAATTTATATCACAGCTTTTCCCAAAGTCTTTAAGAGAGGCACTGTCTTTCCTTTGGTAGTTATATCGAAGAGAAACTAGGAGAACCCCATTTTGTGTTTCACACATACATAGCTGTATACAAGAGTTTGTAATAGTTGCAGAGAAAGGAAAACAGAAAGCAAGATGAGAGGCCTTCAAAAAGTCACTTCCACTAGAGCATTGTGTTAAAACTCACACTCATACTTCCACAGGAATGTTCAGTGCACATTTCTTAATGGAAACATGCTCCAAAGAACCCTCTTCAGAAAAATAGAAGAATTAAGTGGAATCTAGTGCTAATGTAGCCCTAATTAATTGCTTGACCTTGGGCAAGTTACTTTCCCTCTGGGCTTCAGGCCCTCATTTGCATATAAAAAGAAATTGACCAAGTAATCTGTCATATTCTTCTGGTTATATCATTCCATGACTCTACTTATAAGAATGAGGCTAATTATGGGTGAATTGGCATTTTATTATTATAGAGATGGTTTCCACAGGGTAATGATCTTAGAATTCGTAATTCTTTCTTTGCATTTACTGTGGAAGGGAAAATTGCTGAACAATGCTTTCATTGTTCCCCCAGGTCACATCACACTTCTGAGAAAAGCCTACTGTCACTGTTAGAATATTGGACACAAAGTGGTAAAACCATAACTCTACTCAGTTGCTTGCTGTGAGGCAATATTTGATGGTGATTACATAGATAGTCTGACAGAACTACCCAACTGGAAAACTGCTTTTATATTAGACTCTGACAAAAAGGAAATTTTCCCATCCAAAAAAACTTCAATCTGCAACTATCATTAAACAGCAAATAATCACTCCAGTAACAGTAACACTGATTTCACCCCTACAACTTGTAGTAATTTTATCTGTGTAGAATAATAAGTTCATATTTTACAGAATTTCCTAGACAGAAAGCAAGCCATACTTTCAATAAAACAAATATGTGATACTCAGTTTATTGACTGAATAAAGAATTGAACTAATGAATATATCATTTGGAGACACACTGTGTCTTTGAATAGAAGACTAGAGCTCCTAATAAAGATAAGCAATCTGTTAAAAGCATTTATTTTGAAAATGTTTCCTGACAGCAGACTGTTTACTTGCATGACAGGACATGGAACCCATGGAAAAGAATTCTTTCACCCCTAGATATAGTAGAAAGTATGTATCTACCTTTCCCACTGAAACTACAAACTTAAGCTTTATTAAATGTTAGCTGATGAGAGAGTCCTTGTAACAATTCACCTGAGATAGGAGGCTTTTCTCATTTCTATAAAGCCAAGGACCCTATTCTAGAATTCATAAATCAGTAACAAAGGGCTTCAGAAATTTTTAACTCCTTGAAACTGCAAGCAAGTGTGTGTGTGTGTGTGTGTGCATGTGTGTGCACATGTGTGTTCTTTCAGATAGAGGGTCAAAAAATGTCATCAGTTCTGCACTTCTCCCGCACCTGGAGGGCAGTTGCGGCAGCCTAGCCCGCAGTCTTTATCTGTGGGTTGTGGGGCTGACCACCTCCCGCGGTAATTCTCTGGCTCGGAGCGGCGCAGTGGAACTGCCTTGGGACCTCTCCCTCTCTTGTGCGGGGCAGGACAGAAAGTTCCTACAGTGTGCGGCTTTTGTCCTGTGTTTCTCCTGCACGTGTAGCTGGGAGTTTTTTTTGTTTTTTGTTGTTTTTTTCCTCTCCCCATGGTTCCTCCAGTAGTTAGGTATTAATAGTGTTACTGAAGGGGTGGGTAGACCACTACCCCAGAGTTCTGTTCAGAGAGGAGCTAGAGTGCCAGTTCTGTAATAGAGGAGGGGGGAGGGGCCACACCACAGCTGCCCAGGGCTTTGTTCCGTGTCCCACCAACTTCCCCAGTGCCCTCTCCAGGGTTCTGTTGCTACCTGGAGGGACTGCTGGTGTCACATCCAAAAATCAATCAATGTAATCCATCACATCAACAAAAAGAAAAATAAAAACGATATGATCATATCAGTAGATGCTGAGAAAGCATTCGACAAAGTGCAACATCCATTTATGATAAAGGCCCTTGAAATACTTGGAATAGAAGGAACATTCCTTAACATAATAAAAGCCATATATGACAAACCTACAGCCAATATTATCCTCAATGGTGAGAAGCTGAAAGCCTTTCCCCTAAAATCAGGAACAAGACAAGGATGCCCACTCTCACCACTGCTTTTCAATATAACACTTGAAGTCCTAGCGAGAACAATAAGACAAGAGAAAGATATACAAGGAATCCAAATAGGGAAAGAAGAAATTAAACTGTCACTATTTGCAGATGATATGATTATATACATAGAGAATCCCAAAAACTCCATAGAAAAACTACTCAAAACTATAGACCAATTCAGTAACGTAGCAGGATACAAAATCAATGCACAAAAATCAGTAGCCTTCCTATATGCAACACTCAGTCTGAAGAAAAAGAAATTAAAAGAATTATACCCTTCAAAATCGAAACCAAAAAAATCAAATACCTGGGAATAAACCTAACAAAAGAGGTAAAGGACTAATACAAAGAAAACTACAAGACGCTGTTAAAAGAAATGAAATAAGACACAAAAAGATGGAAAGACATCCCCTGCTCATGGATTGGGAGAATCAACATCATCTAAATGGCCATCCTACCAACAGCAATCTACAGATTCAATGCGATTCTGATAAAAATCTCAATGACATTCTTCAAAGAAATAGAACAGATATTGAAGGAATTCATAAGGAACCACAAAAAACCTCAAATAGCTAAAGCTATCCTGACTAAAAAGAAGATGAATGGAGGGATTACACTTCCTGACTTCAAACTATACTACAAAGCCATAATAATTAAAACAGCATGGTACTGGAGCAAAAACAGACACACGGACCAATGGAACCGAATAGAAAACCCAGAAATAAATCCACATATTTATGGACAATTAATCTTTGACAAAGGAGCAAAGAATATGCAATGGAACAAGATTAGTTTGTTCAATAATGGTGTTGGGAGAACTCGACTGCTACATGCAACAAAATGAAACTAGACCACTACCTCACACCATACACAAAAACCAACTCAAAATGGATAAAAGACCTGGAGATAAGACCTCAAACCATAAAGTTTATAGAAGAAAAAATAGGTAAAACTCTACATGACATACATCTCAGCAAAATCTTTAAAATCACTTCCCTCATAGCGAAGGAAGTAAAAGAAAAGATAAACAGCTAGGACTACATCAAACTAAAAAGCTTCTGTACAGCAAAAGAGACAATAATTAAAGCAAACAGATACCCTACTAATTGGGAGAAGATCTTTGCACACAATACAACCGATAAAGGACTGATAACAAAAATCTACAAAGATCTTACACAACTCAACAAAAACAAAGTCAACAATCCAGTCAAAAAATGGGCAGAAGAGCTAAAAAGACACTTCTCCAAAGAAGAAAAGCAAATGGCCAACAGGTATATGAAAAAATGTTCAACATCACTTATAATCAGGGGAATGCAAATTAAAACCACAATGAAATACCACCTCACCCCAGTGAGAATGGCACACATTAATAAAACAGGCAACAATAAATGTTGGCGAGGATGTGGAGAAAAAGGAATTCTCCTGCACTGCTGGTGGGAAGTAAATTGATCCAACCACTATGGAAAGCTGTATGGCATTTCCTCAAGCTGCTAGAAATGGAACTTCCATATGACCCAGCAATACCACTACTGGGAATATACCCAAAAGACACAAAAACACTAATCCAAAAGGATACATGCACCCGCATGTTTATTGCAGCACTGTTTACAATAGCTAAGGTATGGAAACAACCCAGATGCCCAAAAATAGATGACTGGATCAAGAAGATGTGGTACATATACACAATGGAATACTATTCAGCATTCAAAAAAGACAAACACATGCAATTAGCAGCAACATGGATGGACCTAGAGGGGATCATGATCAGTGAAATAAGCCAGAAAGAAAGAGAAAATTATCGAATGGTTTCACTTATAACAGGAATATAGGGGAGCCAAATAAGAAAGCGACATTCAGCAGGGAAGGAGGGGAGGGGTAGGGCTCAAGAAGGGGGAAGAGGGGAGCACGGAGGATTATGGTGATGGCTCCACGGATGAACAGGTGGTGGGTAACTTATGGGGAACAAACAATAATGTAAAAGATATGAATAACAAAAATAAATAAAATATCTATTAAAAAATGTCATCAGTGATTAAAGGAGTGTGTAAAGAGAGCTACTACCCATTGATAGGCTTATTTCAATAGGCAAAATATCCTAGTCTTATCCCAAAAACGCTATCATAGTTATATTGTACCATAATCACATCACTGCATCTTTCAATTCTTTACATTTTCACTGTCTAAAATGTGGTTAATGATGATTCCCTTATATGATATTTTGTTTCTATATTATTCAGGGTTCTGCTTAGAGACTTAGAGGGAGTAAATACCCCAGTCTCACTCTCCTGCCTCTTTGATCTTACCAAAGTTCTTGTCACCTGAACCTAACTATAAGCCAAAGCATGAAAGTGTTGATGTATTCCACAAAGTTTACCTTCTCATGGCAAAACGAAGGCTGGAGAGTGAATCCTGGGTTGAGGGGAGTTGGCTAGGGGTGGTGAGTGAAAAGAAGTCATTTAGCATGTGTTTCCAAGTATGATATTCTTAAAGTTAAATATACTAAAATGTGGCCTTTACACTTGTTCTTCTGTGCGTGTAATATCCGAGGGGCCAGTGACTGATGTGCTTTGCCCCCAGGGACTGATCAATGGAACACCTTGTTAATAAGATTGGAGCCTTGAGTGGGAGTCAAGTGTGTATCATTGGACTCACCCTCCCTAAAGCCCAAATCCAATATTCAGTTTGATTCACCCTCCTCTGTCAATAAAAAGACCAGGATCTTGCTCTCGAGAGCAGCATCCCACATTGTGCAGCCTGCTCCAGGACTCCTGTGTATCAGTCGGATGTTGCCCAAGGCAACATTCTTCCACCCGCATAATTACTCACTCACCTTTTTCAGGTCCTTGCACAAGTGTCACCTCTTCAGTGAGCCCCTCTCTTATCAATCTATTTGAAGCAGCAACACTTATGCCTGCCCATGACTCTCCCCTGCTTGGCCCTGCTCTGAGCGGGGAGCACTATCACCATTAGACAAGCTGTGTATTTTACTTGCTTATATTTTTATTGTCAGCCTCTAGACCAGAGTTCAAAAAAAAGAAAGAAATATTTTGTCTCTTTGGTAATATTTCCTTATATTTAATGCCTGTGTCAATAATTTTGGGAACCCAGTAGGTGTTTGATATATTCCATGAATGAACTCTTGGCTCCACGCTCAATTTGATGAGGCACCAGCATTTAAGGTCTGCAAATGAAAAGATGTTACATTTATTTGAGTTGATGTCAAGAAAAAGAACACTCATCCACTATGTTGGTAGGAATGTAAATTGTTGCATTTCATGGAAACAATCTAAATGTCTGTTGAAAGATAACTGGAAAGAAATTGTGATTTATAGAATATACTGCAATGGAATACAACTCAGTCATTATAAAAAGATGAAACAGTGCCTTTTGGAACAAAATGGATAGACCTTTATGTGACCATGCTAAGTGAAGGCAGAAAGTGAAAGGATGGATGGTTTCAGTAATTTGTAGAATATAAATAAGCAAAGAAAACAAAATGGCGAAATTCAACAAAAATAATTCAGACTCTGAAAACTGTAGTGGTTACCAAAGGGGATGACATAATGTGATGAAGTGTTGATACTGGGGCTTTGGTGGCAGGTGAGTGAAGCATGTGCAAACGTGGAGGTGCAGAGTCATACCCTCAAAATTACAGTTATGTAAACAATGGGCAAATCAATAAAATTTGAGAAAGAAGGATGCTAGATTTAAACCATTAGTTAATAAATGCTTGATAAAGTATATATGTTATTAACCCAGTGTATGTTCAGTATTTGTTAAATGAGTGAATGCTATAGTAAGATATGGAAGAATTAATCCATACATCATCGTGTCATGTCCTCGTTTATTGATGGGTCCTTAGTGTGAAACAGAAAAAAAAATCAGTGTTAGGAGTGTAGATGCTCAGGTCAGACTGCTCAGATTTAAATATATCCTTACTACCCATGTGACCTTGATCAGATATTTAATTTTCCTCCCCTGAGTTTTCTCGTCCACTTTACCCGTAAAGAATCAGCCTGGGCATAGTGAATAATCCCTATCACTAATTGTTAAAGACACTGAAAGCCAAACTGAAAAAAAAATTCTCTTGATCTGACAGGCCGTCAGACATTCAAAAATTTTCAAAATGTAGTTTGCATGTTAATAAAGAGCTATAATTAATCTTTTTGGAGCTTCCCATTGCCAAGGCCTTTTCAAGATAAGACTAAACGATAGACATTTAGGGAAAAAATATTTCAAAACAAGCTATGTTCCAAAGAAGTAAAATATAACTTCAAAAATCCTTTTAGGTGTTTGTTAAAAGTAATCTGAAAGCAGCTGCTATTAAAACTTTCTACTTCCTGTCATCCAACAGTGTTATTTCACAATCATTAATAATTAATCATAGGTCTCTGATTCATTCTTGTACACTCTAAAAATAGGACACCACGAACAGGCTTAGATCCTTAGCAACAGAATATTGAGTATTCCGTCAGCCTAACCTGGGTACCTATTCACATTTTGTCAGTCTTTCTCAGGATTGCTAAATTGGAAGGTATTTCATGGCAAAGTCAGACAACTTGTTTTCCCTTTTTGTAGTTATTTCAGACTCATCTTATTAAAAGACTGAACATTTCTTCTGCTCTGTCTCTCTCTCTCTCTCTGCCTGAGAGTAAAGAGTAAAAGAGTTTGTGTTACTTCTTCAGAGCCTGAACATAGAGACCTTCAGATATGAAGCTCACCAAATCCATCCAGCCTGGCCAGCCACCAGATAGGAGTGTCTGGTGTGTATCATATGATAAATGTTTAAAGATGCTCTGATGAATGAGAAATTGTCATTAATATTTTTATGTAAAAATGTATTGACGTAACATCGCATTATAACATGTTTCAAGTGTGAATCATTAAAATTAACAAGTGTATCTATTATATTAAGTTTACTACTAATATTCAGTTCCATCCTTTTATTATTTTTTTTTCTTGCACATAGAAGAACTGGGGTATAGGCTCGAGGTTCAGGGGATGGTGTGTGTGTGAGAGGATTCACCGGAGACAGAGTGGGGAGCAGAACAGGCAGATTTACTGAAACACACTTCTAAGGGGAGCAGCGGGCTAGACAGGAGAGGTTAGCTTCCTGGCCAGGGATAGAACTGAGGCCATTGCAGTGACAGTGCTGAGACTTAACCCCTAGGACACCAGGGAGGCCCATGTTATATCCTTTTAATTTATTTGTTCAATAAACAGTGCAAGGCACTATTCTACACACTTTACATATTTGATTTCCATAACAACCCCGTGGGGAAAACAATGCAAAAATTAAGTGTGTCTTCAAGAGTCACACACCTAACGAGTGGAGAATCCAGCATTGAAACCCAGGCATTCTGAGTCCTGAACCTAAGAAGTAGGCAATCCAACAATCCAGTAAACCACAGATCTGGTTAACAAATTTCCATGTAACTCGATTTAACAGCAAGATGAATGTGGGAATGTGCTCTGTGTGTGTGTTTTTAATGTGTATATGTGTTTCTTAATTTAGTACTCAAAATATTCAACACACAATTGAGAGCTTATGCATGCATTTCACTAATATGAATAATGAATCAGGGAATAATAGAGTTGAGCATAAAAGTATATATCTTGATACAAATTAGCAGAGGCAACAAGGGAAGACCTTGACTCTGCAGCAGGAATTCCTGGGCTCACAGGAGAGCAGAAAATAACATCTCCTTTTTCCCCTTATGTATGTATTTCTCTTTTCTACATAGATAGATAGAGCAATATACCAATAGACAGACAGATACATAGACGACAAAACTTCACTTCCCCATGCCACCCAAATTCCTCTTTTGTTCTTTTTTGCTCCCCCAATTTAGATAACTTTTATCCTGACACATAAATGTCTGTTTGGACACATGTAGCAGACATGAACCATATGTGGCTATATGGTTAAAATTGTAGTTTCTCGGTCCTTTCATCACACGTAGCTAGTAGCCATCAATGGACAACACAGAGAAGGAATATGTTCATCACTACAAAACTTTTGCTTTAGAGAAAGTGGGGAGCCCTTGCTAGTACTGTCCCCTGAAGGTGGTACTGATTCATGTTCTGAGTTACTTTATTTTTTGTGTTATGCAGAGCTACCCAATCAAGTTTAAGGAAACCATCTACTGTAAACATTGAAATTATCTGGCAACATTTAGTTTACTAGGCACTTCCTTCAGCCTGCCAACATCCCTTGAACAAAATCACTGGCAAGAGTCCACGGATTTTCTGTTTTTTTCTTACATGACATCCTTCCAAGTAGTTAGAGATAGCTTAGTATATGTGAATTGAAAATGTGAAAACTCTCTACCAAACATTATTTGGTAAGAAGGGAAAGATGTTAATTTAAATTGCAGAATTTCCTTTTAAAATAGGGATAATAAAAATAAATTATGTGAGATACAATGAGTGCCATGATCACAGGGAAATTGTAGCCCTAGGTATTTTAACCTCAAAAATGAAAGAGTAAAAATACATGAATTAAAATCCAAACCAGAAACCCTAGAAAAAACAAACAAATGCATGTATACAACAAGAAAGCACAAGAGAAGGTAAATATGAAAGGAACAATTAATCATTATGAAAAACTGAATAATTAAAATGCCTGTTCTTTTGGCTGAGAACAACTTGCCAATTTATTTAGGGATAAATCGAGCGAAATACAAACATGCAATAAAAAAAAACACTAAAGGAAAGAATTAAACATTTAACAGACAATTTTGTACAAATCTGTGCAAGTAAAAGAGATGATATTATAATTTCTTATTAAGTTTAATTGATGAAAAATGATCCCATTAGTCAACTAATTTCCATAGGAAAAAATAGAGAGTTTTACAAAAGCTACCCCATTACAAAAGAGGCAACAGACCCAAATGACTTTATAGGGGTTATAGCAAACCCTCAAATGCCATGTCATCCTAATTACGCTCAAATTGTTCCAGAACATAGAAAAAGAAAGAACACTTGCAAACTTTTTTTTGGACTGTTAATAAACAACGTAGAACATTGCTACTTAAACTTAATGAAGATGGTAGCTGAGAACCACAGTTAAATTATCCTTACCCACAAATGTGAGAGACTATATTTCCTTACCCCCAAAGAAACCCTGGAGGTCTGCTTCCCACAAGCATCCCCTGATGGGCATACCAGAGGCCGGGTTTGAGGTGCTGCAGGCACAGGTTTTGGCATTATAATCCTAAGGGAGACGTTTTCTTTCCAGACTCCACAGCCAGGCTGAGCCACCTCTAACCTGGATCAAAGCTACGTTTTCACCTGAGTTCAAAATGGCTCCCTCTCTGCAATTCCTTCAACTCAGTATCTTCACACCAGTTCCTCCACATAACATCCCTGTCCTTCTGGGGTACATTTGGGGTTTGGGAGGTATGTGTTTTGATGAGGGTGGTAAAGGAGCCAGCTGTTCTTCTCAGTTCACTTCTGAGGTGAAACTGAAACCTCTGCAAAGAAAGGAAATTTGACTGGATTGACTACAACGTGGAATTCTGGAAAGAGATTAATGAAAGATAAAGTTAGCAAGTAATTTCAGAATTACGAAGGGTAACAAATGACAGAATTTTTATTTTCAACTGAATGTTTTCCAGAAAAGAAAGATTTTTATTAAAGTACACTATAGAAAGTTCATTCCAGTAATAATCATTGAAAAGATTGTTGTAGTATTTTAGAGCTCTTTGCTACTCAAAGCCTAGGCTACAGACCAAAAGCATGGGAATCACTTGAGAACTTGTGAACTGTAAACTCCCAGACTCCACCCCAGACCTATGGTATCAGAATCAGAGACAGACAGACAGATACATAAGCTAATGTAGGAGAAGCAGGGTCCTAAACAACATAAAATAGCACCAGAAAAAAGAAGGGATGGATGCAAGAGAAATTCTATTTCAAAGAAGTGGTAAAGATCACAGAAGACAATAAGATTTCAGACTGGGTTACTGGGGTACATGAAGTTGGCCTAAAAATCAGGTTCATAATGAGTTTGACTACAGTTAATGACTTACAGCTGCATTGCTGTTTATTTTAAAAATAATTTAAATTGTTAAATCATAGTAATATTTCAATTTGGTAAAAATCAATAGAAATCCTGCTGTTACACCTTTAACTCTGGAAGCTTTTACATGGCTTATGTTTTTAATAAAGCTATCCATCTGATTTTCCATTTTCTGTCTTACAATGTGGTAGATTTAGAGTCTTCCCCCAAAGTTCCCTTTGTCACTAACCTGGGCATTTCTCCAAACCCAAAGATAGTAGTGAAAATTATAGGCTCTTCCTACATACATTTCTTTTTTAGGCAACTAGATCTGGGTTCCATATTAGCAAACCTCAATCTTTTCCTATTTGCGGAAGTTCTTTAAAAAAAAAAAAAAACAAACAAGCACCTCCAGAGTCCTGATAAAAACAGTAAACCTTCTAAAGAAGCTAAGCTCATTAGTGTGCAATTAGGGGAGTTGGTTTATACAGCTTACATAATTTTTTACCAAATATACTTGAATCTTTATAAATATTATGAAAGGATTATAGAAATGTAAAGTATCAAACACTCAAATGCTCAAAAGCTATTAATTGGTAATTTAGCTAATATATACATAATAATAAAAATAATAACATAGAAAGAAAACATTTAATCAGGATGAAAAATGAATCCTTCTGTTTAACACAAATACACTGAAATTACTCTATAAATATTTTACCCTGTTGCTAAAGTTGAAACTAAAATAATTTGTAATTGATCTTAGTAATGACCTAGTTTACTTTAACAATAATATATTTAATCACAGACATGTTGATTGAATAATATGAGATTACAGACTGAAAACAGAATAGAAAAAATCAGTTTTCAAGAAGTATCTCAGAATTTTTAAAAGTTGCTCCTCAGAAGAAAAAGGTATTTCTTATAACTAGTGATTTTTAAATTAATGTTTCAATAATTACATACTATCTGTCAATTTCACTTTTAATATTTCTATTCTTTTCTCTGAAACTCACCTATCACTTCTACACTCATTGTAAACCTCCAATGTCTGCACCTGTTTTTTTCTTATTCCATATTTATAATCTATAGCAAAGATACTTCCATATATCTCCCTTATTAAAAAGTTATTTTCAATATTTCCAGTTTCAAAAATTCAAATAAAATTAGATGCAGGGACAGCTTTCAGGAACTCTGCTCATTTCTGTATTTTTTCTACATAATTAATTGTATTACATATCTAAACAAAATAGAATATGCAATACTTTACCCCAGAGGAGTTGAACACACAAACTATTTCTTTATTCCTTGCTCATAAACTTTCCTCAAAAGCGTATATTACTTAAGAGCAATTATGAATATTCTACTTTCTTAACATTTCCAGTATATGGTACAGCACCGTTAATCACATGCACAATGCTATACAGCAGGTTTCTAGAACTTTTTTATCTTGTACGATGGAAACTCCATAGCTGTTGAATAACCACTCCCTTTTTCCCCCTCAATAGAATTTTTATCAGTCCATATCCATAGAATTTTAAAAAATCAAATTAAACAAAATAGCATGATTTTTCAGACTTCAGATCAGCAATTTAAAAAAAGGAACTCCCTCCGAGCAAGGATACAAGGAAACAAACACTCTTTTACAGCAATGCTATTAAGTACAAATTGCCACAAACATTTTAGAAAAAAGTCCAGAATCACTTATTAAAATTAAAACTTCACATACTTTTACCCCAGAATTCCTATTTTTAAGTGTATCTAACAGAATAAAACAAAACATCTGCAGGTAGCAGTATTTCTTTAGCGATGTTTACTGAAGTATTATTTATAATGATAAAAATAAAAACTGAAGATATCTAGATGTCATTAAGCAAAGAAACATATCTAAGAAGTGAGTGTGTATGTGAGTTTTTCTTTACCTTCTTTTCAAGCAAAGAAACATGCACATTTATATATGTTTATATATATTTGTGTGATCCAGGAAGGATGATGCAAGAATCTGTAGCATATGTTGATTACCTCAGGGGGTAGGATTGGAGACCCTTGAGTAGGATATATTATTAGCTCTGCCTGTGTTTTCCTAGTAATGTTTCACTTGGTAAAAGGAAAACACACGACAGAATCGTGAAAATTTGTGATCAGAATAGACTTTAAAGATAGCTTGGCTATTTACCTCATTTTACAAATGGCAAGTTAAGCCCTATATTCAGATGCTTAAGTTTATGCATCCATGGTTCAAAATTTCTCACTCTCAGATCATTATTCTTCCAATAAAAATATATATAATCAAATTCTGAAAACAGAATGCTTTTATGAACCCAATAAGTGATACTGCTGATTGTCTTTTGATTTGTCTCTCTCTCTCTCTCTCTCTCTCTCTCTCTCTCTCTCTCTCTCTCTCTCTCACACACACACACACACACACACACACACACACACACACACACACTCCCTAGAAGTTTGGGCTAAATATAATGTGTTAAAATTTCAACAAGTTCATTTTCAATTACTGCCTTTTAAATAAATGAAACCATTTCTATTGACAAAAGATAAAAAATAATGTTTATACACAAAATATTTAATAATAAGCATGATAAGGCACTGAGCAGCCCTCAAACACTAACCGGAGAGACGCCTGCTGTCAGCTGTATACATCTGAGGAGAAACTCCAGCCCTTCCTAAAGTTTAAATATGCTGATATAGTATATTTTTAAATGGTTTAAAATATTTTACCTAAAAATATTACACTAGAATAAACCAAATTTCTTATAATGAACCTTTTTGACAAACACATTTTAGTTGTCACTAAGAGTTACACTGCTAATGGAAATGACATCCTAACACTATTCGATAGAAATAATATGAACAGTAGAATTTAGCTTACTTACATAACAAACTATCTTTGCAACTAGAATAAGAAGTATATAAATTCACTCCACAAATATTTACTTTCCAGCTACTCCCCTAGATGTTTCAAAACATATTTCATTCTTACTGTCATGAAGTTATGATCTATGAGCAAGATGGGCTCTCATTGAGTGAATGAACATGTGAGCTCACAATTACAGTTGTGAACGGAGTGTGATGAAATCGAGTCATGGGGGAGACATTTCATTCTACATATCTGTTGGTCAGGAAAGGCTCCTCTGGAAAATTGGTATTTTATCTATCAGGGTTGAGAATTTAGCCTCATGAAAGTAGGGAACAAATTCTCCAGCTGTGGCAAGCAGTCCCTTTTATTTATGAGAATGACTTATTTTATCAAAATGAATCACAGTGCCTAATTGTTACTTCTTGAGTGCTCAATAAATATTTACTTATTGAACGTAACCATTGGATCCTGCATGTTATACCATCTCTCTTAGTGAGGACTATATATCGAAAGTAAGTTGTTATTAATCCATCAATTTTAAAAGAACTACAGCATATATACAAAAATTAATGTATTAAACATATTTTCAGTGACTCTTCTATATAGTTGTGTCTTGGTAGTTCCCATCCTCCCCTCCCACCCACATCCACATTATTCACAGTTCAAAACCTCCCCCACAATATCAACTCTAATTATAGAGAGAAGGACTCATGAGGGGTCACAGAGGTCTGAATCAGAATGAAAGAAGACCCAATGCCTTTTGAAAAGAATTCCCCAGACATTTTGTTATGCTCTCTTCTGGGTAGCAAATCCTTTTGCTCCTACCATTCAAGAATCACTCGTATTTTATGATCACTTTGTGAAGTCAGTTCAGCAAGTAGAGCAGTTATTGTGTCCCTATAACATGCTTAGCAATGTTCCCAACTTTGTGGGGAATCCCAAAGCATATCCACTCCTCGCCTCCCTCCCAGCCATATTCTCTCCCCTATAGCTGCTTTGAATGTGGCTTTCTACTTGCATAGTTCAAGCTCTTATCTATCTTCTCACACCTACTATTTTTTTTAAAGATTTATTTTTTTTTAATTTTTTATACATACAAGCTGGGGTACAGGCCAGAGGCGTGGGGCGGCGAGAGGGTTCACCAGAAACAGAGTGGGGAGCAGCACAGGCAGATCAGAAACACACTGCTGAGGGGAGCAGCGGGCGAGGCAGGAGAGGTCTGCCGCGCCATGTGGGATTCTCCCCGGCCGGGCGTCAAACTCGCGTCGCCGCTGCCGACAGCTCCACAGCGCAGCGCTTAACCGCTGCGCCACCGGGGAGGCCCTCAGACCTACTATTAACTGAGCTCTTTGGATCACATCATCCTCTTACTTGTATCTTCCCTTTTGACATTCTTGACACCAGGTCTGGACTCCTGGCTTTCTGGAACATCATCCTCTCCTCACCCCATATGTGCTACTTGTCCCCAACATTGTGTAGTCACTTAAAGTGGACAATCCCATACCCACTTGGAGTTCCACCATCACAAGATTGATGGGTCCTAACTCTTCATACTCTCAGATCTCTCTTTGTATTCTACCTACTGATGTCCAGTTGTCTCCTGACAGCTCCTCCTGACAGCTTAGAGACAACTAGAGATGATAATCTGAAATTGTTTACTTTGCCCTGGCTTTGTTCTTCTTCTATTCCCTCTACTTGTAATGACTCCTGAAACCATTCAAGAATCTTGAATTAATCCTAGCCTCTCCCCTCTTTTTCTCCTCCTATATCACTTGATCACTAAATCCTGACACTTTTACTTTCTTCATATTCTTCCATGCTTCTCTTCCATTCCTTGATTAAGCTCTTAGGTCTTGCCTAGAGAAATTCAATAGCAATGAAGTCTGTGCTTCCCCAACCAAAAGCTATCCCCTGAATCTTCCATAATTTCACCAAAGGGACTGTATTAGAATATCAATATTAAATTGATTAAAATTAAATGTAGTATTTAATGATAATAGTAAGATATTAGAAAAGTCAGGAAAGAGAAAAATATATCAACCCTTTCACCATAGACCCTCTGAAAGGATTAGCTTTCTAAAAACAAAAAAGAACAACTGAAGCATCTCTTGTAGTGAACTGTAGGAACTTTTTTTTTTCTTTTAAAAATTTGTATTTTTTTGTTGAGGTAACATTGGGTTGCAACATTGTGTATGATCCAGAGGTAAAGGTTCACACTTCAGATGTGTTACAATACCACACCCACCACCAAGGCACCCATAGTCCCCCACCATATTCTTCTCCCCCGTTTGCTCCCCATTCTCTTTCTTTCTACCTCTGGAAGCCTCAATTCTATAATGAGATTTTTAGGGTTTGAATTTCCATCATTAATATTGGATATTAGTAAAGGCAAAGGAAGTACAGAAGAAGACAGTGTCTTTAGTAATTTACATGAAACCATGCAGATAGCTTTCAGGGACTAATCTTCCCATTAGTATCCTGATTTAGTTCCTGATGAAATGAGAGATGCAAAACAAGAAAATTGGATTAATAATATAGAACAGCAAGAACAAACTCTAGCAAAGGAAATCACAGCCTCATACATGATTACAGGGTCTCGAAGATGCCCTTTAGGTAATCTGCAATCTAACTTTGTGTTCTTCTTGCTGGTATCACTTTCCACTTCATTGGGTGCTGGAAGTCTTTGTTGTGTCTTCCTGTTGTGTTTTCTGTATCCTTTCTTGGACACAGTAGATGAAAAGAATATGTAAAACGTAATCTATGTCCTCAAGGAGATTACAATCTAGCTAAGGAGGTAACACATATAACACAAATACATGGACATATACCAAATGGGGAGCCAGAAAAAAATGGTAACAGAAAGTAGACAAGTGCAGTAGGGACAACAGAGGAAGAACCTGGGTAAGTGGTAAGTAGGGTCCACAAGCAAGTCATGGCGAAAGGAAGCTGCATGGTGTCATTTTCAAGAACTCCTATGCTATTTCACATTTCAGTATGTACCATGCTTGAAGGGGGAATTTGGAAGTGCCCCCACCCTAGAAGGTAAAAATATAGAACAGGAAAAAAGGAAATAAAAAATGTACTTAACAACCAAATCCTTATGAAATTTAAATTTCTACGATTATGAATTTAAGTTTTTCATGTCCAGATAATGTCTCAACCATGAAGACTTGCTGTATTTGTTTCTGTGCCTAGGATTGGTTAGAGACACTTAAAGTAATTTCTTCTTCTCATTGAAAATCAATCAGTGAACAGTCTATTTCACTGCAAATATCTGGAGATTTTCCACACCACAAAGCCTTTCAAGTACCAGTTAGTATTTTGTAGAAGTCAGACATTAAATTTTATGAGAAGTAAAATGCTGCCCTCTAGAGGCTAATATGCCAAATTGATGTAAACAGCATTGTTTCTCCATGTTATTCCACAATAGTCAATGTCTAGGTGGATAACCTTATTCACAGTTTAAATCAGTTTGTAATTAAAAAGACTAGAGCACATTGATATGACCTAAGTAAACCCATCAAAAAGTGAAACTCAGAATCAAACCAGATTAATGTGTTTAAAAATGGAGTTTGAAAACGGAATGATTTCATAGGTGGAATACAGAGAAACAAAACAAAGGAGCTGACAAAACTAAACCAAAATTAATCCTGGAAATTGAGGTTACTAGAAGGGGAGGGAGAGTAGGAGTGGAAACAAAGGGGGGAAACATAGCTTTGTGATGGTGTGGCCTGGTGACATGCACATGAAGTGTGTGAACTTATTTACCTAAATCATATACAATGTTGCAAACCAAAGTTACCTCAATAAAGAAAAAATAAATTAACGAATTTTAAAAATGGGATTGGAGGGGCCTCCCTGGTGGCACAACAGATTAAGCGCAGCACTATGAAGCTGTCCAGAGCCACTGCAACACGAGTTTGATACCCAGCCAGGTTGATTTCCACATGGCACGGCAGACCTCTCCTGCCTTGCCTGCTGCTCCCCTCAGCGTGTATTTCAGCTGATCTGCCTGTTCTGCTCCCCACTCTGTCTCTACTGAACCCTCTCACTACCGCACATCTCTGGCCTACACCCCAGCTTTTATGCATAAATAAATAAATCTTTTTTAAAAATGGGGTCTGATAAGCTAATTACATATTCCTGTAAGGATTTTAGAATTTGACTTAAAATTCAGTAGTTTATTTTAGTTGAAGTAGCATTGCATTATAACATTACATAAGTGTCAGGTGTCCATCACTGAGAATCAACATGTGGTAAATACTACATTAAAATCACTGCTAATGTCCAAATCTATCCTTCATCATACTACTCTGTTTTTTCTGATTTTCCCATTTCCCCTTGATCTTCCCTTTTGGTAATACTAATAGGTCTTATAGTCCAGAAACTTTTTTTTTTCTTTTAGATCATGTTTGTTTTTCTCTACATATCACACATGAGTAAAATCATAAGGTGTTTGTCTTTTTCTGGTTTATTTAACTAAGCATGTCTTCCATGTCCATCCATGTTGTTGCAAATATCAGGATTTCATCTTTTTTATAGCTAAATAGTATTCCCTTGTGTATATATACCACACCTTCTTTATTCATTTGTCAATCAGTGGGCACTTACATTGTGGCTATTATAAATAGTGCTGCAGTAAACATGGGGGAGCATATATCTCTTAGAATTAGTGGTTTTGTATTTTTTTTTATATACCCAAAAGAAGTTAACTGGATTGTATGAAACTTTTATTTTTAATATTTGGAGGAATCTCTCTACTGTTTTCTATGAGGACTGTACCAATGTATATTTCAACCAATAGTGTACAAGGGTTCCCACTTCCCACATCTTCTCCAGCACTTGCTGTGTATTGTCTCTTGGATAATAGCCATTGTCACAGATATAAGGTGATACTACATTGTTGGTATGATGGATGATATTCCCAAACTACATTCTAGGTAGAACAGTGAATGCTTCTTTGATTAGGAAAAGGGAAAACAACTGCTAGGGACTTCACTGCCTTTAATTTAAAATAATCTGCATTTCTGAAGTGATGATAATTAACTTCCTAAGATTCACAGAATCTCTACTGACCTTTAGTTCACATCAAGGTGACAATTATTGGAAGAAGTTTGTTCTGGACATATTGAGAAAAACCTATCTGACTCTTTAAGAGAGAACAGTTCCATTGTTTTCCCATATTTAATGTCTTCACCTTCTTTTTTTTTTAAAGATTTATTTATTTATACATACAAGCTGGGGTACAGGCCAGATGTGGGGGGCAGTGAGAGGGTTCATCAGAGACAGAGTGGGGAGCAGAACAGGCAGATCAGAAATACACTGCTGGGGGGAGCAGCGAGCGAGGCAGGAGAGTCTGCCGCACCATGTGGGCATCGAACCTGCCTCCACAGCGCAGCACTCAACCACTGCGCCACCAGGGAGGCCGTCTTCACCTTCTCTTACCACAGTACTCAGACCTCTCTCTTAGGAAATTCCACTGCTCTCTTTAGTGAATATGGTGGTATTTTCTCAATTCTTTATCTCTTTTGTCTCTCCTCAACATCACATAGATCTGAACAAAATCACCTGATTTTCTTCCCAAGATTATCACTGGTTATTAGGAGTCCAAGCCAGTTCCATTTTTTTAGAACCCCAATATTTTGGTATGTTTTAGATGTCTACTATTATTAATAGTTTAATACACACTCATGTAACTAAGTGATAAGGTGTTACTTAGATATGAAGCCATGTGTAACTAGAAGGCCCAAGGTGGTAAGACAAGTTTATTGCAATCACTTATTTTCCACATCTCCTTCAAGAACTGCTTCCTTTCTTGCTGTGAGACTCAGTCCTCAGCAAAATCTCTACATTTACTTTCCCTTGGCCTACTGATCCTCCTCTCCAATGCCAAGTATCATTATATGAATGACTACCCAGCTGGTTTCCCCAACCTAACCTCTCATTCCAGCCTGGCTTCCAATACCTTCAGTCTTTATAAGACATCTAAATATTCCCATCGACATCCTGAAAATGTCACTCTCCCTCTGGATGGCATACTAATTTTCATACTTCTCCTATCTTAACTCTCATTTCCGCAGAAGCCAAGGGTCTTTATAAGGCCACCTGCAGAGAAGAAGGTGCCCATCTGATTTGAGTTTTTGGAATGGGCCTGGTGGTTTGAAACAGAGAAATCAATCTAAAAGAACTTGGAAGATATACAAAGCTAGCTATAACATTGGAACACAACTTCTGTCTTGAGAAAAATAATTAGATAGATCAGAACAGTCGCCCCACTTTTAGAAGAGTCAACCCATGTTACTTTCTGTAGTGCTGAAGTGGACACCCTCTATCTCCTGGACCCAAAGATGGAGTGGACTAGGCCACAGATCCATTTGAAGGGATACAAACTATACACATAATTGGTGACTCCTAACTTCACACAGAAGGCAAGGACAGTACATCCGATGGCTGAATTTGGCATGCCATCGCATTTTTTAGGAGACGGGGAAACTGAAGCCCTTTACATGTCTCTATCTCTTAACACACTAGAATATCTCTTTATTGTAATAATACAGGTTTGACCTAGAGAAAAATGGTATACCAAATTTTGGGATTTGCAAAGGCACCTGAAATAAGGTTACATTGTTGCCTCCAATTGTGGACTAAATAAAAGCACACAAACTTTAAGTTTGAGGAAGATAATCATGAAGAATTTCCTTTGATTTATGACAAATCATTATGGATGGATTTCAAGACTAATAAGTTAATTTAAAACCATCCATTTAAATGCTCTTTACAACTGTAGGATGGGATTTTTAAAAAATAAACATGGATTCTATCACAAAACAAATATAGTATATTAAACAAGTACACATGTATATGTTAATCAAATATATGTCAATATATTAAACAAATACATGGTTTAGTATGCTGGTTTGTAAACTGAATGAACATCAAATTCTACATTTGACCAACATATTTCCTCTAGAAACCAATTAAAAGAGAATGCTATGTGACAGGATTACTCCAGCAAATGGCAACCTTCTCTAATAAAATTTTTGTCATGTTTTGGCCTTATTTTAACCTGTGCAAATTTAAAACTCAGTTTCCATCACAAGTACATCAGACAGATACATATAAACAAATTGTTCCAAAGATGTTGGAAATAAAGGGGTTTATGAAGTTTCTCCAATCAAAAGGAATACAAAATAGAGGAATGGAGAGGTAGCAATATTAGAATCAAAATATTACTATGGCAAAAATATGAAATGGGGTAAAGTGATTATTATAAATCTATAAAAGTTACAATGCACAATAAAAATAAAACAATCATGAACAATCCATATACCATAAAAAATATAGAATAAAAAATAGAGGAAAAAATGAAAAAAAAATGAGCCTAACTCTTTAACAGATAGATCAAGGAGAAACAGAAACAGAATTCTAAAGTGAATTATACAAAGAATTATAAAATAGCATTAATAGGCATGATTAAACTACACTATAAGAAAATGATACTTTTTGTAACATCCTACAGAACACATATTAAATTCAACTGTTCGTTAAAAGTAGAATTTTTAC
Source organism: Scalopus aquaticus (assembly GCA_004024925.1). Taxonomy (NCBI): domain Eukaryota; kingdom Metazoa; phylum Chordata; class Mammalia; order Eulipotyphla; family Talpidae; genus Scalopus; species Scalopus aquaticus. The sequence continues at coordinate 24,594 of PVIJ01009864.1, read as the reverse complement.
TCATTCACATCAAGGGTATATTCTTTCCATATCCAATGTGCAGTGAAGGATGTCAAGAAGTAATCAATAAATTAAAGGACTTTAGCCTTCAAGATAGCAGTTAACTCTGATTTAGTCACCATAAAACTCTTGCAATAAAATCTACACCAACCTCTCTACACACTGTACCTGATTATGATAGTTTGAATAAAGAATTCCAGATATGTCCCCATCCTAATTCCTAGGACCTGTGAATGTCACATTATTAATAATAAGGACTATGCAGATGTGGTAAAGAATTTTGAAGTACGTTGGTTTTCCTGGATTATTCCGGTGGAGATTGTCATGAGTGTATTTGTTACCAACATCCTAAGCTAGCAATCCATTCACCTGATGATTAAAAAGTCAATGACACAGGAATGGAGGAAGGGGGAGTTTGGGGAGTTTTGGTTGGATTTTGGGAATTTTGGGTGGAGTGAGGTTATAAAGCTTTGGGTCAGGATGTTTCTACGTTTCTTGTAGTCTGGGTCAGAATTATATTGCATGTTTGCTTTCCCATTATATGCCTATACACGTGTCTCATTATAATGTTAAGTTTCCACCCTTGGCCATTGTTTTTCATATATAATGAGGCAAAGGTCATCTTTAGTTTACTCCAGCCCCTTTCTCTTTGAAGGAGCTAATCTGGGCCAGTTTCAGCTATTTCAACCCTCAGCATTCCTTTTCTTTTAAGAGAATGGACTTAGGTACAGGTACTGCTTTCTCTGTTAACGCTTTCCTTACCCTAAGCTGCTACACTATCACAGATGTTCTTATAAGAAGACAGAAGAAGAGTATTTGACACACAGAGGAAGCCACGTGACCATAAAGGCAATGATGGAAGTGGTGAGATCATAAGCTAAGGAATGCGGCAGCACCACGAGTTGAGAGAGGCAAGGAACCATCACTAATGTTCACAGTGGACAGAATGGAAAGCACAAGTGGGTCCGTGGAGAATGGAGAGGCCGAGAGTTCAACAGAAGGGAATAATGTAACCCTGGAAATTGGCAATCTAGGATCTTTAAACTGAGAGAAAATGGGAACCCAGCATCAACCTATGCAAACTTGAAATGATAGTGGGTCTGGGACCCACAGAAGAAGGAAAACCTCCAAGAAGAGAAGCTTCTGAGAAAGCTCTAAGCTGAGAAGAGAGGGATGCCTTGATTTCTCCCTCCTTGAAAACTACTTCTCACCCTTCCCTCAAATCTCCTCTGATTCACTTATTCTCCTTGACTCATTGATTTCTCCCCCTTTAATTATTCCTCCCCAAAGTCAGGTAACCCTGGAATCTGAAAAAGTCAACACAGAGATTATTTGCACTCTCATAGTACAGAGTCGAACTAAAGATGCAACAGGTACAGAATGAGCGCACTGTATGCTAAAATGACTTTATAGTGTTAGATAATGAAAATTCATTTATTCTAACCCTTCCATTTTATAAATAAATGAAGTCCAAAAAGATTAAGCCATTGACCTTTGCAAACTTTTAGGTCCTGGCATACAACGTGCTTTTAATAGCATCTGCCATTTATTATGAAACTCTTTTCTGTTTAATGTAAGCCACATTTTGAAATGCTTCGTTTCATAACTGGCCTCATTTCATGTTGATCTCCCATATCTGCATAACACCTGGTGCATAAAAAATACTCAAGAATGTAATTAGCAAGCTAATACAAATTGAAAGAGAAAACATAGCCCTTCCACCAAGTTAAGGTAGTTGTAAATAATTTCCAGCCAAATGTGGGCTATTAGCAGGTTAAAGAAAGGAGACTGCCAAAGCTAAGGCTCTGAGATGTTTTAAAAGAAAGCACACTGTCTCATTGGCCTGTGATGGTTTAAGTGCTCCACCATTCAAAACGGGCAAAGATAATGATCCTCTTTTATTGCTCATACTGATCTTTCAGTCGATATAATTAATACACAAGTTGTCAGCAATGAAAAATTGTATGAGTTGTATAGGACAGAGATACACAAATAAAAAACTAATACATATTTATGTGATCATGTGTGGGAGGCGTTGCCTAGAGTGTTTCCTTCACAGTCATGACTATGAAGCAAAAAAAGGAAACACAGGAAAAAATATACCCAAAGAGGGATATTTAAATAGCATAGTGGGCAGCTAGGGGAGCAGTGACTAATACTGTTGCTAGAAGAGGTTTAGAAACAAGAGACAAACATGAACTTCAGAATTATCCAAACCTGAGTTTCCCCACTGTCATATGTATTGATGTTGCAAAGATCGTGACTGATCAAGAAGTGGGGGCAATTGAGACAAAGCAACTTAAATTTGTCTTCTTTATGAAGACACTGGTAAATAGATACGCAAAAGGCAAGGACAGATAAAAAAGACTGTGCTGAGCAGCTCCATCTAAATTAAAATTAGCACTTGGTCCTGATACTACACCTCTGAAAAGTGGTGTAAGTATAAGTTCCGGATAGGAGATGCTTATGGACCCCATGCCCGTAGTCCTTAAGTCTTCTTCAGGTTTTGGTAAGAGCTGCAGGAGATTCTTGCTCTGAGAAGTGGCCTTTTCATCCCTGCAGACAGATGGATGCCAAAAACTCTGTAGACCTGGTCCTGCCAAGTTTCTGTTACCAGCCTCCCAAATCTTGCCAAGGGGTTCATTTCCTTCTTGCTGCCAATCACATAATATATTTATATTATTGTGATGTGGATTCTGCCCCAATAAATTTATATTGTGGTATGTGCATGCCACTTGAATCTTAAGTGAAACTTTCCCGCTGCATGGATGTGAACACTAGAGATTCCGAACCTGTTAAAATACCTACGTAAATAAGCATACATTATGTAACTCGGGATAGTTATCTACTGAAACTGAAGGACTTCATCATCAACATTTCTAAATTTAGGTTACTATGAACTACCTTATAGGGATATTGTAAATAAATGAGATTATTCAATGACATTCAATAAATTAACAACTCACACTAAAAGCAGGATGTAGCTACTCAGGTCCAGCTCTTACCAGAAATCAAGTACTCATTATTTAATCTTTCCTTTCCCCTTTTCTCAACTCAACCTCTAGTAAATATTTTAAGAAATTTTCTCCAAAATAATATAAAATAGAATATCTAAAGGACTCACTCATCTATCTTAGCCTACAGTTTGTTCCACCCACTATTTTTATGACTAAGGATACCAAAATTAGACATTATTTTATCTCTAAATTTCAAGGTAACTGCTAAGAGCTGTGATTAAACTACCAAAGTAAAGAATCTTGGAGGAATAATGAACATTGACCAGAAATTAAACTGATTATCACATATTCTATCTTGTGCTTTGAGAAACCACTTCTCATTGTACACTATAATTCAGTTTTTTAAAAAAAAAGTGGCATACACAAAAGAAGTACTCAAGCATAAGAAAAATTCAGGCTTAAAAAGGGCTGTCAATGTAATGTGCCAAGTTGGAGATGAATAATAATTAAAATGTGCCTCAGAGGATGAGTAAGATTCCCCCTCCCCCTTTTCTCTGTTAAAGAATAGTACAAACAAGGGGGATTTTTTGGTTAAAATAATTCAATCAAAATGGCCAAATCAATTGAAGTTTACAAGAGTTTCCTGCTCTTGACATCTGAGCTTTATTATAATGCTCTATTTCCTTTATTTCCTTGCCTCAATAGAATTTTGCTTCAGGCAACTTTTATCAGGACCTCTGTATGTACAAACCAGGAACTCTTTATTGTTTCTAACTGGTTACTTGATCTTAACAAATAATTGAAAGGGTACTGGTGTTCTGATTGTGCAATGGAGTGCCCCAGCCTGTCAGTTAGTAGTATTCAGTACACATACTGGTCATTTGAGTCAGGGCTAAATGCATTTATAGTGCTCAGAGATAATAATTGCTTATACAACAATAAGGTAGAAAACAAAGATACTACCTAATATTTAGAGCGCCGAAATAAACAGTGGTTTGAAGGTTCATTTTTAAATAGTTACCTGGAGCTTAGATTACATTTTCATGAAGGGAAATAGATACTGAGTGAAAATTAGGTTTTTATCAGAGATCTAAAGTTTGCAATGATGAATAGTAGGAAAATAACTGTGGCAAAACTGTAATTAATAGAACATATTCAATAAAATGGTACAGAAAAATTAATGTTTTAAAATTATCCTGATGTAAACATAAAGAAAATTAAATTAAGAATGAGAAAATTATTCAATTGGTGTAAGTTTAGCAAATAGCTATTATGGATCTTTCATATTTCTGATACTGTGTCAGGACAACATACTTTTTGAAATACTTTATAAAAAAGATACATGGTGCTAAATATCAATAAGTCATCAGCAAAATGAAAATTAAAATCAAGGTGAGTTTATCACTACATATCCTTTAAATTATTCAATATTCCAAAGCTGTCAATATCAAATATTTGGAAGAATGAAGAACAAGTGAAACACTCATACATCATAATGGGCTAGTATAAAGGTGTAGCACTCTCTGAAGCTAAATATGAATTTACCATATTACCCCAAAATACCACTAAGTGTTCAATAGAGAAAACAATTACCTTTTCAGAGACTTGCACATGAATGTTCACAATAGCTTTATTCATAAAAGCTGAACACTGGAAACAACTCAAATAAACAAATACATTGATAAACACATCATGCTATATCAATTTAATGGAATAAGTATTCAATAACAAAACTGAATGAGCTAATGATACACTCATTGACATGGATGAAACTCAAAATCATTACCTTAAGCTAATGAAACTTGTCACAAATGAATACACACTGTAGAATTTCACTTGCATGAAATTTTATAATAAGAAAATCTAATCTATACTGACAGAAAGTAGATTAGCGGGCTCTGGGCTCTGGGGTGTAGAGGATTGATTGTAGAGTTACAAAAAAGAACTCAGTGAGGTGTGAGTTTATTGCGGTGATATATTCTGACTGTTGAAATAGTTACAAGGATGTATATTTTTTCAAAATTCACAAAGCATACACTTAAAATGTGGAATGCCAGATTCCCAGTAGCTTCTGATGTAATAAATAACCTTTGGGGTAAAATGATAGGAAGTGAATTGAGTGACTACCAGTGATGTTAAAGGAGTTTTCAGAACCCATGAAATCAACTCACAAAAAAAGAGAAAGCTTTCATCGTTTAAGTCCAGAGAGCAGGGATCTATTTACAATGGCACCAGTCATGTACAAGTTTGAAAGAGAAGACTTTCCCAGACTCTCAAATGCCAGAGCTGCCAAAATCTCAGCTTGGCAAAATAGGAAAACAGAGGGGTCAAAGAAGAGAGAAGTCAAGTCGTCCTCCCACTGCCTTTCTAGATCACAGGTTCGCATCTGCTTCCCTAGAAAGCTTTAATTACTGAATCAAGACCCTAAGACTCCATTATCCAATTGCTATGAGGGCTGTGAAAATACCATTTGGTAGCATGGAAACATTTTCCCATTGAATAGTATTTTACGGAAAGAAGCTAAAGATAAAGTTGGATTTTAATTACGTCAATGCGATTTTAACACAAACCAGGACATACCACCAACCATCCCCTGCCCTCCAGCCTCCTCATCACTTGTTCTAATCAAGTTGCTTAGAAATTCTTGAAGCTTCAGACAGTCAATAATAACAGAAAACAGTCATTTTCTGAAAAAGCATGCTATCGCTTGCTTCTTCGAAGTGCATGTGAGAATGGGATCAATATTAAAATTTTAAACCCTGAAGAGTGAGTATTAAAAAAGGCAAATAGAAACTGTGCATATGAGTTAGGCTATTGGTAACAATTATATTTTTTTAACAAATTCACAAGCCACTTCTACTTACTGGCTTTTCAATAAGTTTAAATACTTGAGGGTACAGCATCACATGAATTCTGTGTCCTGTGGCCTATTGCAGGAAGTACTCCGGAATTTGGTGCGAACCAGGCCACTGTTTCCATGGACACACTTTACCTTTCCTCAGATTGCTCTAGTTTTGTTTGGTTTGCCACCATGCTTTGTACACAAGAGCACTTCTCTTGTCTAGGTTGAATTCAGTTTCACGTCAACAACCATGAACATCTTCAATTTTAAGAACTGTGTGCTTCCTCTGGCTTTGGAGATCCCACTTGTAGCCCTCACAAATGGCTTTGGCCCACAGCCTTCCAGCTTATTCAAGGGGCCCTATTCCCAGCAGGCCTCCACAGACTCCAAGATTGAGGAAAGAGAAATTTTGGGTAACAATCAGTAATGTTAAAGAGAAGTAGTTTTTCCTTGTTCTTCCGTGCACACTGAGAAGTACCTAAGTTTTCCTGCTTGTAAACAGTAATGACTTAATAGCAATCCACCAAGAATGAAATTAAGCTTCTGGAAGAAATGAAAAGGTAGAATAAACTGAGGTGATTAGTGATAAAAAAAAAAAAAGGTAAAAGTGAAAAAGGAGAGAGAGAAGAAGAGAAGGGAATCCCCAGATTCCTGTCTGAGATAGTTTCTATTTGGACTGGCTGATGATACAATGAGAAAAGTTTTTAAGTATTTACACCATCCTCTGGCCCCCAAATGCAATTCTGTTTAGCTAATTTGACTACATTCTATCTGAACAACTGTAATATTGATTCCAGGACCTGAAATTCATATTCTCTCTACCTTAATAATTTTGTTATTACACTGTATGTGATTCAGAAACATGAGATCCCACCTCTTCAGATACATGTTACCATACCACACCCACTACCAAGGCACCAAAGCTTTCTTAAGGAGCAAATCACTGGATCTTGCAATAAGAATTATGAATCATTTAATTACTGAAGATGATGTCTTCAGTAACTAGACATATTTTTTTATTGCCACAGAAATCACTAAAAGAGTTAACTTGCCTCCCTTGTATCTTACCAGCTGACACATCACACACAAAAAGATGTCAGTTAGTAGTTTACCGGAAAAGTGATTAGAGACTACTTTAATCAACACAGGACATGTCATAATGGATCATGGGATAATAATTACTTCAGAGTTTGTCATGTTTTTTTATTTCATCTTTTTTTTAATTTTAAATCTTACTCTTTCCCATAAAAAGTATACGAAGATACTTGCAAAGTATGTTTGGTCACGCCATACTTAAAATAGAAACGTACGTTAAAAAATTTTCTAAGAGAAGTTTTTCTTCTGAGTACAGAAACATGTGCAAATATAGAAAATGCTAGTTATTTTCCCTCTAGCTGAATGAGTAAAGAGCTACGGCACCCTGATAATCGCTGGTTACTTAAGCTAAAGGGAAAAGTGTACATAGTTTATTTTTACTCTCTTCCCTCTGAGCATTTAGTTTATGGGGAGTGTGTGTGTGTGTGTGTGTGTGTGTGTGTGTATGTATGTGTATTTGGGGGGAGGTATGTTTTAAATGTATTAGATTGCTCTTATCTTTACCCAAAAGCCACTCAAGGGAACACTTACAAGGTTTTTAGAAGGGCATACTAACTCTCAAAATTCTGATTTTTACAGTTTATATAAACATGTACGTGTGTGCACGTGCACACGCGCACGCACACACACACACACACATTGCTTATGGCTTACTTACTCTGGCTCTTGCTACTATTCTGTATTTCTAATCTTTAAATCCATGGGTTTTTTTCCCTGTAGAAAATTTATATTCAATTTGCAATATGTTTTATATTATTTAATTACCATTTTTCTGCCTTTGTAATGGCCAAAGACTCAGTAAGAGCTTTGCTGTCCTTGCTTCCCACCACATCTGGGTCAGGTCCCTGGGAAGCAGGGTCGTGAGAATGTGGCTGCTGTCTGCATTGCTCCTTCCCCAGCCCTAGGGAAATGCAGGTCTTTTCAGACATTGAATTGAAGAAGGTAGTAGGATTTAGAATAAATATGTGTGGATTCTTATCATTCTTGTCTGTACTATTTTAAAACTTCTTTTTATCAGGCGAACTTCCTGCTGGCTCGAAGGCAAGAGATCACTTTGTTCACAATGACATTTTTCTAGAAAAATCTTAGATGTGTAGTTTCATGTTGAAAAGGAGATAGGTTAGAATAGCTGTGAGATGGGAACACAGCTATGAAAGGAAAAATCAAAGCAAAATGAACTGAAAATTAATAACAACTGCCTTCAAAAAAGAAGTAAAAAGATGCCTTGTTTCATCTTGTTTTTACTTTTCCCACATGACTTTCTACAGAGAAATTAGCCTCTAACAAAAATGAAGTCATCTACTACAACTTGTTTTTAACTTCATAAAATACTCACAGTGTTTCATATTTTTAAAAATTTTTTCTTTGCAAAGTGAGTACCTTTTCTACTTTTCTGCCTGGTAATATTCCCATGGTACCATCACAGTTAACAGGAAGAAAATATGTAGTAATGACAATATTACAAAATGGAAATAAAAAATGACAAATAATAATAAAACCAAGCAGAATCTATATTTAAACCAAAGCCAAATGCACCTTTCTTTTGTTTTATTTACCCTAATAATACATGTTTCTGTATTATTTGTCACATCAGAAATTGCCATAACCTCCCCTTATCTTAATTTCAGAAATCAAGATCCTACTCAAATCCTACCCAGCATCCTGGAATTGGGAGATTACAAGTTCCAGAGGAAACATAAAACTATCCAGTGTTTTCATTTATACTGGTCATGTTTCAGGCCCTGCGCAGTCCTACCTTTCCACTCAAACTCTTTTCTCAGCCTATTCCTCAGTGAACGGTAGGGAAGCCATAGCAGCTGGTCTAGTGGTTTGGTGATCAAGTCACTGAGGCACTGGAACCTCAGCAGAGCTCCTCCCTAAGCTGGTAGTCTCCAAGCAGGAGGTGTGGTTCAAAAGCCTGTGCTCCACTGAAGCAAAGGTATTTAACGGAGCTGGTCAGATTCACCTTCTCCAGAATATGTCCAGGGGAACAGAGGGACTAGCTTGTCAGTTGCTGAAGAATAGATAGATGCACAGAGAGAAACCAAAATTCCATGAGATCAAGGTCTAGTTGGCCATGATAGACTTCTGTATGGCAAATATCCATGGCTGTCTGGAACTCCACCATGTTTTTTACTCCTAAATCCAGTATGTAAATTCATCTAACAATTACCTTTCATCATTCCCTGCAGCACTATACAAGAGGCCGTGCCTACCCAGTCATCCCACCGATGTTTAAATGTTTAAATAGGAATTTGTTATTCAAGGTGTCCCAGCATATTTCTAGGTAACTGGGTCATAAAACCATTTGTTGTATTTAAAGCTTTATGAGACCTCACATCACTCTGATTTCTCTCTTTTGAAAATATCCCTCTTTATCTACAGATTTCTCAAATTGTGGCCTCCATAAGTGAAAACACTAGTCCGTGTGTGGTTTAACCAACACAGATGTCTTGGACTATCGTTTTTCCTCCTCTGTGTAAGACTTTCCAGTCAGTGTTGCCTAAGACTACTAATTGTTTTGGATGATATTGTTGAATCATTTTAAGCTTACCGTTAATGAGAAATACTAATTCATTTTAAATGAGTTTCATATAATTAACATGTTCCCACCTTGCACCCATGTAGTTGGATCTTTATATCCAGGATAAGGATGTTTATAACTTACATTTTACCTTTGCTAGGCCAAATCTTTGTTAGGCTAAATTTTATCAGTTTCCAGTGTTCTATTAAATGTCCCTGACCACCCACTTTAGGCTTTTATGGTCACTTGATCCTCCAAATTGCTCTATTTTGCTCATTTAGTACATCACTTATACAACCTAATCACATTATTTGTCATTTAATAAAGGTTGGCACCAAAGTACAAAGCAGCTATATCTTGTTTTCAGAAATACATAGTTCTATATATAAGAACTTTATTATTAACTAGTAATGATCAAAAATGAAAATTATGAGTGTGTCAATGATTCCTAACTCTGCTTTTCTAGCCAGCACTTGTGAGCTGTGAGCTTCAGACAGGTAACTGGAGAGGGGCTACACAATAGAAACTCCACCATTCTTTCCATCCACAAACTCCACTGCATTAAACAGTGTGAGTGATTAACTCTCTTGAACATGGAGTGGATAATGTTTACTTTCAACTGTTAGTATTTTGGGTGTTCTTGGCATCTTTTAAAATATATTTCTACTAAAGATTTTGAAGACAAAGTATCAATCACACCTGGTTGAAAGGGGTGACTTGGTATGAGTCTTCAGTGTTTGAATAGTTTCAGATTTGGATTTTAACTCCAAATAAAGTTATGCATACAGAGAGGCACTAAAGAAATTAACTTACATCACTTATAATCAATTTTAAACTCACCTTCTAAAACACACCCCGTTTTATTCATTATGCCTGTATTTAATACTTCCTATAATTATGTGAATTAGAGAAATATATTACAATATATTTGCAGATTAAGTTGTTAAATGGAAACATTTTAGACTATAAAACAGTTTTGTGTCACCATTTTCTAGAATTTCTTTATTTGTTTCAGTGTTATGGTTTCATGAATACATGGGGACAGCCAGGCCATTCTGGTTCCCAAGGGCCCTAGAGGCAAATTTGCAACATAATCTCATTACTGAAATGTTCCCTTGATGACCTTTATTTCTGACCACATTAAACTTATTCTTACTTGACATCAAAGCTTTCCACTAGATGATCCCTCTTGAGATTGTTTCTTCCACTTGGTACATTTTAAATGAGTAACAATAACTGCATAAATCACTATACTAGGTTCAGTGTAGGAAAATCAACATCATCAACAAGAACAACATAAATGTGATCCTAATCCTCAAGAAGCCACCATTCCCATTTACAAGTCCACAATTACTGAGAGTACAGGGTAAAAGATAAAGTATTCTATTTTAGAAATAAACCAAATTACCCAATCCAGAAAGATAAATAAACCAGATTAGAAGATTTGGACAAAGTTTGCCAGTCTCATATTTCTACTTGATGGGTAATCTGGCTCCAGTTGCAAAAAACTTTTTAGTTCCTTTGCTCCCAATTCCTGATTTTAACCCCACTTGCCATTCTTTCTGACCAAGAGTACTTCTAGCACACATTACACCCTAGAAGGCAATGCTCCAGCTGGAAGAGGTACATAGTCACAGTTGCCACCAACCTGTCTTCTGCCAAAGTTCTTTCCCACTCCAGTTCTGTATTTAAGCTCATCAAGTCAGCACTATTGTGTTTTTGAGTCTCTGTTTTTCCTAGTCAGCCCATCTGAAGTACATGGTATCCTTTCTCCTACTTTAATTCAACTGACACAGGGCCCGAATAGTGCAAATGGACCTTCATTAAAACAATAAAAGAGAAATGATCAAAATAAGTGCACTTATTTATTCTATTGTAACCTTCATAGATTACCTTGACTACAAGGTACTAAAAGGCACGCTGTATCAATTTCATTTTTTCAACCCTTTTACTTTGGGTGTTGTTGGGCATATTTATTAATGATAAAAACTGATACTATTTGAAGGTCAATCTCAACTTGCTAACATACTGTCACTCTTAGTCACACAGTGAACATGAGTAGCTAGGATGGAATAGATGAAAATCTCTAGTTTCTGGAGCTTGGGAAGTGGTTCTGATCTTACAAAGTAAATATTGTGAGCTGCAAATATGAAAGGTCAAATTTGAGTTTGGATTCCTACTTGAAAGACAGATACTTAAAACTGCATTCTTCATCACACATACTGAGAATATAGGCAGCTGAGGAGAAGAGGCTGTGAGACCACTCAATTCAGAGTCAGCATAGTTTTGCTGGGTAAGATTTCAGCTTGACAATCAGTGACTAAGAATTCTCTGTGATAAGTGATACAGACCATGAAGTAAAACATGGATGATTTGTGCTGACTAGACACCTAAAGATTTAAGGATCAGACCGAATTTGGCACACACAGAAGGGGGCATATTTCCTTAGCTATATTAACCAACGTTTCTTACCAGTTCATTGGTGAGGCAAAACTGAAAATGTGAGATTCTAACAATTTGTAATTTATTATTTATGCATATGATATTAAACTGTATATGTTTATTAATGCAATGAACCCTCCTATCACATCCACAGGAAATCAATTTTCGTCCTTTTTTTCCAAATTGATCTAGGTGTCATTTTATTTTTTAATTATGTTTATTCAGGTATGTTGATATACAACACTGTATAAATTTCAGAGTTATGGGTTCACAGCTATGAAAATGTATGTTCTCATATCATACCCACCATCACAGCACCAAAAATATTCCTCCATAGTCCACTGAACCCTTCCCTGCTTTGATCCCACCACACCTCCTTTTCTGCTAGCCTCAGTTCTGCTGTCAGATTTTAATGGTTTCTTTGGGTTTATTTTTAGCTGTTCTTTGCTTTTTTTTTTTTTTTTTATCCCACATGAGTGACTTATTTTACTTAATATAATCACCTCCATTTCCATCCATATCATCACAAATGGCAGGATTCCATCTTACTTTAAAATTGAGTAGTATTCCATTGTGCATATGTACCACATCTTAATCCACTCATCTGTCACTGAAACTCAGCTTTTAAAGAACTACTGGAGATACCTCCTTGGTGGCCTAGTCTCAGCATTGTCACTGGTACAGCCTGAGTTCTATGCCTGGCCAGGGAACTAACTCACATGGCACAGCAGACCTCTCTTGTCTTGACTGCTGCACCCCTTAGCAGTGTATTTTAGTAAATCTGCCTGGTCTGCTCCCCATTCTGTCTCTGGTGAACCCTCTCACCCCCTGCAACTTTGGCCTATGCCCCAGTTCTATACACACACACACACACACACACACACACACACACACACACACACAAAGTTAAAAAAAAAAAGAACTTCTATAGGTGCTGTTACATAGAAATATCTGGATTGGATTAACCCTATTTGACTATTTTGAATCATACTTTTGGTACCATACTTTTGGCTTGTTAATAAGGGCTCAATTTGTATATAAACAACAGAAAATCCTCCAAACCAGCACAACCAGATAAGAGTGAGATTTAATTATTCCTTTTTCTAGGTGACCATAGTCCAGACAAAAATCAGAAACTCCATCATGATGGAAGAAGAGAGAATGGCAATTTTGGGCCAAATAGTTTCTGCTGCAATAGCTATTAACTCTCCATACTTTGTACACATTTAGCCTAATAAAGTAATTCTCTGTTTGGATTTGGCCGCAACAAACATTTATTGAGAGCGTATTATGTGCCAAGTAATTAAATCCTTTAAAGAGAGTGTGATGGGTTCAATGCATCTCCCAAATACATTATGTTGAAGTTTGAACCCCAGTTCCACAGAATATGACCTTATTTGGAAATAGGATTTTTGCAGGTACAGTCAAGTTAAGATGACGTTATTAGGGTAGGCTTGAATCCAATATCCTGATGTCCTTATAATAAGGGGAAGTTGGACGCAGGCAAACATGCCCAGATTGAAGATTATATGAAGAGATACAGAGAGAATACCATGAGCAGATGGAAGATTGGATGATGCATCTACAAATCAAGTACTATCAAAGATTTTCGGCAAGCCACCAAAAGCTAAGAGGGGGTAAGAAAGGATTCTCCCCTACAGGTTTCAAAAGGAACATTGTCCTGATAATACCTTGATTTTGGACTTGTAGCTCCCCAAACTTAGAATTATTCCTTTTTTTAATCACCCAGCTTATGGAAATCACCCAGCCACAGTAAACTAACACGAACAGGTTATCTGATTTAATTCCAACAACTATTGCTTTTAAGGAGCTGTTATTCTTCCCTTTTTCAAATAAGGAAATTAAGTCTCAAAAAGTGAAGTAACTTGCCATGATCCTTTGAGCTATGAATTAAATCTAAGTTTTTCTGATTTCAGAGCCTGAACTCCTAATTTGCTATACAAAGCACCAAAAGTTGTGGTATTTATTTATGTCTATTCCTTCTCAGTCTGAACACTACAGAAAATTGTGAAGTACTATGCAAATATTGGGTGGTATTATTCTCTCCCAGCTGCCTTTGCAGCTTTATATTGTAAACTATCACCCTAACGGGTGATACTATTCATAAATAAACTGGAATGAAAACCCCACAATAGTACTGTCTTGGGCAAACCAGGACTTACAGTCACACTGATTTTAATACATTCCTCAGCACCCCACCCCCCCACACACACCCATAACCCAAAACAGATGAATTAAAATACAATACATGAGTAGAAAAGACACTTTAACTTCAGGATGACCCCAGGGATGAAGGAAAAGGAATGGGGAAAGGTAAAGGGATTCCAATTGTGACATTAAAAGTTTACTTTTGCAATTTGAAGAAAATAAGACAAAATGTTAACATTTGTTAATTTGATGATAGAGAGCATATGGAGTTTTTTAGAATTTGCCTCAGTTTTTCCATATTTTTAAAATGTCTATGAAAAAGCACTTTAATTATTTGATACTGAGTTACATGTCTCTTACTATACCTAAAACTTTGCCATATATTCTGTATCTTTGTGATTGAATATTCTCGGGGCCTCAGTTTCCTCATCTGTTATACAAGATGGACAAACAGATGGTCATTTAAGAATCTACGTAGATCAGATAATCTAGGTACCAACTCTTTTCCGTTCCCTCACACCCCAACTTCCTTAGGGTTCATTAGCTATATCTGTTATCAATTTATCTTCCTTTATTCTTCCTGAAGTGTCCTTTTATGAAGTCATCAGAAAACATTTGACCAAAGCATGCTCAATAATTATGTCTGCTAAAATCCCAGAGACTGTTTCTTCTGTTTATGTTCTATTTTGAAAAGTCATCAGAAAACATTTGATCAAAGCATGCTCAACAATTACATCTGCTAAAATTGTAGAGACTGTTAAACTCTGTCACAGAAGAGATGGAGGTAATAGGAGAAAGGGGTGATGGTAGAAAAGATGCCCCTTGGGGGCAGTGGTATTACTGCGCCCTTACCTGGGCAGCAAACTCCAATGAGCGATTAATTTGGTAATGAACTAAAACAAAGCCATCATAACTACACTCTGGGCAGGACAGTGAGGGCAGAACAAATTGTACTTTGCAGTCGGGGGGTCGGGTAAAAAAACAGAAAGGTGGAGGGAGGGGTTAGATGGCTGCCCATATCAGTAACATCCTGTAACATCTTCTCTTCAGAAAGAAGGAGCATTGGGCTAGGCAAGCTCCGCAGGGGGAACCGCCCCGGGCTGCCTGCGCCGAGAAAGGTCAACGCTGCAGTCAGTTGCGCAGACGGGGCTGGGGCGCCGGCAGAAGCGCTTCCTCCAGCTCTCCCGCAGCGCTCAGATCCGGAGGTGCGAGGTTGCGGAGGAGGCAAGGCGGGATAAAGCAGGGGTCCGGGCCGGGAAACCTTCAGTCTGCTCAGGACCCGGGTGCAGTCATGGGCTACCAGGAGCAGCTGCCTGAAACTACCACGCAGGTAAAACTGGAGATGGGCAGGTTCTGAAGTCTGGTCCCTTTAAGTTCATTCACCCTGCAACAGAGGTTGGCTTCCTTCCCAGGGTGTTGATTTAGTGCCCAGAAAGTTCCCCAGGAGAAGAAATTTTTCTTTAAACTGTCTTTTGGGCTGTGGGGCTGCGGGACAGGAACTTTTCAATACTAGTTTCGCAAAAATCACGTCTTTGGCTAAATAATAGATCCTGTACTCTGGGATTCCATGGAGCAGTTCCTGAACTTGGGGCATCTGTCATTAGACAATTTAGGATGGAGTTTACAAAGCTCTGTTGATGTACTTAAGCTGTTATTGTTACTTTGTTATTCTCATTATTTTCTTATCGTTATTGATATTATTTTTTATTCTGTCTAATATCTTGATATTATCCTACATTGTATATTTGTTTGACATTTTTCTAATTTCTTGAGCTAGCAAATATTTAATTGCCATTTTATATATTAAAATAGAGCTATCTAGATGACAGAGAAACCCTTGTTTCTGAACATAAACGTAAAGGGAAAGCTTGTCTTCAGTTTGCTGCTGTTTTTAATGTTGTCAACTCCATTATAGGATCTGGGATAATAGGTAAGTGTTTTATTTGTTTGTTTTCACTGAGGTACCACTAGCTTACAACACTGTACATGTTTTAGCAGTATAGACTGACACTTTTCCAAATGTGCAATACCACACCACACCTATCACTAAGGTATCAATGACCCTCCACTAGCACCCTGTGGACACCCTCAGCCCTTTCTCCCTCTTCCCACCCCCTTTCCCTCTAGTAATCTCAGTCCACCTATTTGAATTTTAAATTAAAAAACTAAATTTAAGATTCTTGTTACTATTTAAGATGCTTGCTAGTGCTCATTGACTGCTTTTAAAGGAAAATTCTAAATGATAACATTGGTAGTTTTCTTCTGTAAGAACTTTCCTTTCCCCCACTGTAGCAATGTGCACCACATCAGTCTCCTGTGCCAAGAATATGGTTGTGATTCGCACTCTCCCACTTTGGAGCAGTCTCCACATGCCAAAGATTAAGGACTTGCATGGGGTAGATGCTGAATTTTATTTCTAGAGGCCACAGGAACATTTAATAATGTTACCTAATTTACTTTTTTCCCTCTATCTGAAGTATCCATCATTATTTCTGTCACCTTTTATGACTTTCAAGAAGTCATAGATATTTGGAAATACTGGAGGTACAAAAGTTTAATGTGAAAACATTAGCATTTAATGTGAAAACATAACGAGCTTGTGAAAATTTAGTTTCATACACAGTTTTCTTCACCCATCTATATAGTGTTAAAATGTAAACTATAACCATTATGATATAATCATTTTGACTGTCATATGAGCAAAAAATGGAAATTGGTTAAATTTTTTAACAAAGGAGCTAAAAATTTGGAATGAAAATAACTCATATTGTTCCCATTTTTAGAAGAAATTCTGAAAAAAATAAGTGTATTCATTATAATAATAGAGTTATTTTTTCAGGGTTTATTATTTGTTTTGTTATCTGAAAACATTAAATTTAAGAATAAGCAGGAACAAAACAAAGTCCTGCAAACTACATCACTCATTGAGAACATGACTTTTTCCTAAGAGTTTTGAAATTTTAGTCACAGTTAAGTGGTGTTTAGTCATGTCACTGAACCTTTATCTGGATTGATCTATTTTTTTTAACTTATCACAAGTTGACCTGTTTTGATTTTACTTACTTTTGTATATAAACAGTTTTTCTCTCAAGTGGTACATAAAATGGGGTTACCTGAGTTCAACCAAAAGCAAGCAGCGGCAAAAGCTAGTTTGAAATCCTCCTTTCATATACCTCTGAGATGTGGGCAGCTCTACATGGCAGAATTTCAGAGTTAATTCCTCACGTGGACCCTTTAAGCTGATCCATGTCAGCAACACTAAAAAGTACCTCTTAATTATGCTTAGCACATTTTTTAAAGAAGAATTTTTCAGAGAATAGAAATTCTTTTTGAATGTCTTTTAAAATATGTTTTTTAAAAAATACATTATTGTACATTTACCCCAAAGTTCCTGAGAAGTGATTTCATATACCCGTTTATAAAAATAATTTTTTCTCATTTTTTTCCTCTTTATCCTACCCTCCTGCCCCATTTTGACTCCAGGGACCATCTCTTTTTACATCCCATAAATCTTCTCTGCTTGTATTATCTCATCTGCTTTGCCAGTTAGCACATAAGAAAAGTTTTAAATCATTATTTTTCATATATTCAAGGTTATATATCTGACCTCACCCTGAAGTGAACATTTATGTAAACATCTGTTTTTCATTTGCTGTTTTTTAATTCTTATTCCTTCGTCTCAAAAACTTGCTCTATTGGCATGCCTATAACTTATGGCATTTATTCTGAAATAAGTATTAATACACTAACATTTCATTTTAGTAGTTATATGCACTATATACAACTACCATATAAATGTGTAAGTTTACTTCACCTATTAGATACAGGAATTGCAGGAAAACTTCTGTATTTCTATATGTCTTATTAACGTGCTGGGTGGGCATTTTGTTTTTCCAGGATTGCCTTATTCAATGAAGCAAGCTGGCTTTCCTCTGGGAGTACTGCTTTTATTCTGGGTTTCATATGTTACAGGTAAAATGCTATATAATTGCTTATTCCAACAACTGAAATTGTAGAGTCACCATTTTACACACGCGCACACACACACACACACACACACACACACACACACACACACACCCTGCAATTGAATTTCCTAATTAAAAAGTGCATCAAAGAATCCAAAAGAATTTAGATACTTATGTCTGAGGAGATTTACTTTACTTGCTAATCCTCTGAACAGATTAGAGAAAGTACAAAAGCATTATATATTACCCAACCTAAATCCTTTTCATGTGTCTTTTTCACATTATAGAGTTGGTAGAATGGGGAAGTCATTTTGAAGGCTGAGTACAGCTGAGCACGACTGTGTTTTCCAAGTGCAGACATCAGGGCATCCTTTCCCACAAAAACCTTGGGCAGATGCATACAATGTTAAAGTTCTTTCATCTCTGTTTGTGCAAGTGGAACTGAAAGCCCTGGTGCTCAGCCAATAAGGTGTGCTCGCTCACACCCTCCCCACTTCACCCATGCCTGCCCCATGCACCCTGCTGCCACTACCTTTAAAGGCAGCAATAAGGTGCTTCTATATTAGTTCTCCTCTGCTTACCCATCTTCATGTAATGTGTTCACTCACACCCACATTTTGTCACTTCCCTATCTAAGTGCAGACTTTACAACTCATAATCGTTTCCTCTTCCTGTTGTCCTCTTCTCTGCCCTGCCATCCCATCAACTCACCTCATAACAAGCACAGGATATTTCGTCCGCCTTAGGATCTCTGTAAGAGGCAGCCATCATAAAATCATAAAAACACACCACCTGCAATGGCTGCTGCTCTTGTGGCCGCCATGTGATAACCTTTGTCCAACTACTGCAAAACACCTCAGCTGCTCCCTATTCTGGAGTATTCACCTGGCCATCAAGGGAGCTGCCTTCCTGCTGAGGTTATGACCCCCAACCACCATTTCCCCACAGCTTTCAGTCAATGACTGACTGATAGAAACCCCAATGAAGCTGGCCTCTTTGCCTCCAGGAGGGAGCAGTGTGCAGTGTAGTTGAGCTGCAGAGCTTCCCCACCGCAAGGCGAGGCTACAGCTCATCTCCACTTGAGGCCACTCCCCTGCTGAACTGTTTCTCTTGACCTATCCCATCATTCCCCTTCACCTGAGAGCACTCCCTCAATAAATCCCTTGCCCAAGAATCTCTCTGAGCTCTGCCTGGGGAGACTCTGAGAAAGATATCATTCCTTATAAAATCTCAAGCTTCCAAGACCAGCCATTAACTGCTCTTTTTCCTCAAGATGAAGAAGAAATAGCAAAGTTTGCAGGAGATACTAAGCAAGACTGCACAGTTGGTAGACTCCCTTCCTCCCTGATTTCTTACTGTCCCCACTCCCCATACCTAAGCTCCTTCTATCTTCTACAGCGCTTAATTCATAGTTTAACACTGAAAACTTAGTCATTTGGGCTTCTCAAAATTTTGTGCTTATTCAGAATTGCTGGTGTTTAAAAATTGCATACTATTCATGAGAGCATTTATCACACTAAAAATTCCCAATCAAGGATTTACCTTTGTCATTTTTAATTTCCTGTTTCCCAGTCAGTCAGAACTGACAATTTCCTCCTAGGTTTAATAACGATGGCTTATTTAAGTGTGTTGTGAACATTTACACACATTGTAAACCAATAGATAGAAGAAGTTTACACTTCTTCAGATGTTTGTTATCACACCACACCCACCATAGTCCTTAATCCATACCATCTGGTCTCCTCCCCCCCTTTCTCCCCACCCTCCCTTTGACTTCCCCTCCAGGAGCCTCAATTCTACAGTCATATTTCTAGGATTTGTTTTGGTTTAATTTTGTTAGTTCCTTTGTTTTATTTATCTGTATTCCACATATAAGAGGATCACCTGGAATTTGTCTTACTCCTTCTGACTTATTTCACTTAGCATTATCCCCTCCAGTTCTATCCATGCTGTAGTAAATGGCAAGATTTCATATTTTTAATAACTGATCTGTATTCCTATATATATATATATATATATATATATATATATATATATATATATAGAGTGTGTGTGTGCAGGTGTGTGTGTGTGTGTATATATATACACACATATATATATTGGATTAGGAAGATATGGTGTGTGTAGGTGTGTGTGTGTGTATGTATATATACATATATATGATATATATGATATATGATATATATGATTAGGAAATATGGTGTGTGTGTGTATACACACACACACACACACCTGCACACACCATATCTTTCTAATCCACTGTTCTGTCATTGGGTGCTTAGGTTATTTCCATAACACTGGTTAACAGTGAGATCATTACTGACTTAAAAAGACCTATTCTGTAGTATCTTGGTGTGCTAAACATGAATATAACCCTGAAAATTTTTTATTAGCTCATTTTGAAAATATTTCGTATAATTCATTTTATATGTTTCGCCGTGTACGTTTATCCAGTAGGACTGCAACAACATCCTAAATCAGCCTAGAATGATGTAATATTGAATCGCATTGCATAATACCATCATGCACACATCATCCAGGGTTGATTGCATCATTTTCTGATGCAATGCAATACTACTGCCAGGCGCTGCTGACGTAAGCTGATGTCAGCAGTGCACTGTAGAAAGCCCTGTTGGAAACATTGAGCACTGAAAATATTTCAGACTTTGTGTGAGACAGTTGAGGCTACTGTTCCATAGAACTGTTATTATTCTGTATTGTGCCATTTAGGCATAATACAGAACAGTAATGCCTCAAAAGTGCGTTAATGGCGTGGACAATTTCTGCTCTATTTGTGGGGAAGTAACATTTGCCAACCAAAGAAAAGTATCACTTCTCAAGTGAAGAAGGCTTATCATCTTTACTTTGGATGCAAGGTTGGTTACCAAGACAAGCCTTGGGCCCTGCATATATGCAGTGCTACATGTGCAACACAGCTTTAACAGTGGTGAAATGGCAGAAGACCATCAATGCTGTTTGCAGTCCTCATGGTGTGGAGAGAGCCAAGCAACCACGTAAAAGACTGTTACTTCTGCTTGGTTCCTCCTCTTTCTGGCAGAATAATGAAGCAAAAGAAGTTGAGAATAGTCTACCCAAATATTCCGTCTGCATTGAGATGACCAGTTCAACAACTTGCTGCAGGGTTATGCAAAACAAGCATGGAATGCTTTTCCCTATTGTCTACAAACTTTGTTGGGAATTTTAGGGCAGAAAACTACAAGGAACTGGTAGAAGATATGCTGATGCAGTATCAAAAACTTGGCTGCAAGATCTACTTGGCTAAAGATCTACTTCCTTCATTCCCATCTGGATTTCTTCCCTGAAAACTGTGGTATGGTTAGTGATGAACATGGAGAATGTTTTCATCAAGATATCGCATCAATGGAACAAAGATACCAGGGAAAATGGTCCACTACAATGCTAGCTGACTACTGCTGGACACTCCCCAGAGATGCTCCTGGACAGCGGTACAAGAGACAAGCGATCTAAGAAGTAGTCTATGACTTGACTTTTTACAGGTATTAACCATAGGCCTATTACTATTGGCATGCATCTCGTGATGTAAACATCAATTTATTGCAGATTACAAAAAAAAACTAAACCCAAAATTAGAATTTGACTGTCATATTCGTGTTGAGCACATACAAATTGATAGGAAATGACTAATTTTATTTCAGTAACATGCCTTTTGTAAAAATTTGTTGACCAGTAATTGGCATGTATTTTGTGATGTAAACATCAATTTATTGCAGATTACAAAAAAACTAGAGCCAAAATTAGAATTTGAACATCATATTTGTGTTGAGCACATACAAATTGATAGGAAATGACTAATTTTATTTCAGTAATATGACTTTTGTAAAAATTTGTTTACCAGTGTAATGTGGATATTGTCGGTAGTGCTGCAGTGAACATAGGAGCATATATAACTGATCAAATTATTGTTTTTGCATTTTTATTGTAAATACCTAGCAGTAGAACTGCTGAGTCATTTGCTAGATCTATTTTTAATATTTTGAGAAACATCTATGC
Organism: Scalopus aquaticus; assembly: GCA_004024925.1. NCBI lineage: Eukaryota > Metazoa > Chordata > Mammalia > Eulipotyphla > Talpidae > Scalopus > Scalopus aquaticus. Next base: position 2,565 of record PVIJ01009864.1, on the reverse strand, counting down.
TGTTTTTTTATAGGGACTGGACCAGTATTCCTGCCCAAAGTGTATGAGGGCTCCTTTCTCTCCACACCATCTCCAACATTTGTTGTTTATTTTTATGTGTGTGTGTGTGTGTGTGTGTGTGTGTGTGTGTGTATGAACCAATAGAGCCAATCTCATGGAAGTGAAGTGGTATCTCATTGTGGTTTTGATTATCACCAGACATTTCCCTGGTAATAAGTGATATTGAATACTTTTTAATGTGCCTGTTGGACATCTGCATGTCTTCTGCCCATATGTTGATTGGGTGGTTTGGGGTTTTTTGTTATTGTTGTTATTAAGTTGTATGAATACTTCGATATTAGCTCCTTTACAAATGTATGATGTGCAAATATTTTCTTCCATTCAGCTGTGTGTCTTTTTGTTTTAATTAGGATATTGGGATATTTGTTTTAATTAGGATATCTTTTGTTATACAGAAGGTTTTTTGTTTGTAGTACCATTGTTAATATTTGCTTTTGTTTTCATTGCGTTTAGAGTTGAGTTCTCAAAGACATCACTGAAGCCAATATCTGCGTGTTTTGCCTATATGTTCTTCCATATATATTATGGTTTTAGGTCCAAATCTTTAACCCATTTTGAGTTAATATATGTATATGGTGAGAGAGTGGTTTAGTTTCATTTTTCTGCATGTGGGTGTCCAGTTTTCCCAGCACCATTTGTTGAAGAGACTTTCCTTTGCCCACTGTATATTCTTGTCTCTTTCATAGTCATTAAACTGTCCATATAAACGCAGGCTTATGTCTGGGCTCCCAGCTCTATTTTGTTGGCCTGTGTGTCTATTTTTATTCCAATAACATACTATTTTGGTTACTGTTTCCTTGTAGTGTAGTTTGAAGTATGGAAGCGTGATACCTCCCTCCCTCTTCCCTCTTCTTTTTTGTCAAAATTGTTTTAACTCTTTGATCCATATAAATTTCAGTAATGTTTGCTTTATTTCTTTGAATAATTCCATTTGACTTTGATAAAGATTGCAGTGAATCTATATATTTTTTGGGGTAGGATGGGCATCTTAATAATGTTAGTTCTTCCAATGGATGAGAATGGACTCTTTGAATTTTTTGTGTGTATGTGTCTTCTATTTCTTTCAATAATGTCTTACAGTCTTCACTAAATAGGTCTTTCATCTCCTTTGTTAGATTTATTCCTTGGTATTTAATACTTTTTGATGCTATGGTAAATGGGATTGTTTTCTTGATTTCTTTTCCTTCTAGTTCATTTTTTGCATATAGGAAAGCAATGTACTTTTGTATGTTGATTTTGTAACCTGCCACTTTAGTATACTGATTGATCGTTTATAATAGTTTTTAGCTGTGTCTTCAGTGTTTTCTGTGCATACCATCACGTGTTCTGCAAATAACAATAATCTCAATTCTTCTTTTCCAATTCCTTTTATATCTTTGTCTTGCCTAAAAGTAATACCACTTTTGAACTTTCATAGAGCTCTGACCATGCTCATCCCAAGCATATAATTCTTCACCAAATATCATATTTATGAAATTGGTTTCCTCCTCTCTGTTACTCAAGTCCTCACTGATTCTCTTCCTTGATGAATAAGTTGCTGTGCAATTTTCCTGCCTTTCGCATTTGTAAATTTGTGGCCAGCCCTCCATAATGCTGTAACAGTTATCTTTATAAAACCTTGGCCTGATCTCCATTACATTCCCCTCACAATCAAAATATTCCAAAACTCTATATTGACAACTGAAAAATGCAGATGCAGAAGTCTGGAGTTTCAGAGTGTGAGCTGAACATACAAATTTGGGGTTACTAACATCTGTATGAAAAAGTGAAACAAAGGGCATGGTTCACCACAGGACATCTTGGAAAAATGAGACAAGAGTCCAAGAATCCAGAGTTAAAACAGAGTAAAAGAAGTTAGTGGAAAACTGAGTATAAATGGCTGAAAAGATTGGAAGGAATTCAAGAGAAAGTAGTAACACAAAGACCAACGGAGGATGGTTGGGACAAGAGGGGTTCGGTGAACATAAAAATAAATACTGCTGAACAAACAAAAAATGATTAAGCTTTATGAGGTGTCAGATGGTTTTATCAACTTGGAGCTCACTGATGAACTTCTTAAAGATGACATGGCATGGTGGGGGTGGAGGGATTTGGGGGAGTCAGGATGGAAACTACTGCAGTGATATGTAATTTGTTCTTTGAATTTTAGTGCTTTTCTAAATTGCTTAAAGATTAAAAAAATCACTTGTGATGGAAGCATGAGAAGTAAGAAAGCAAATTTCATACCATGTGCATGCATAGCTGTGTGCTCAGTACAACTGCAGTGTCATTTATTAGATTTAGTTAGTCTGAATAACACTGAATTAAATGAAAATAAGATGTTAATTTTTTTTTTATAATATATATTTTTATTGTTATTTATGTCTTTTACATTTTGCATTCCCCTTGGGTAGCCCACCACCAATTCACCCGTGATCCATCTCCATGGTCCCTTGTGTTCTTTTCTATTCCATTTTGTGCCCTTTCCCTTCCCTCCCTCCGGCTCCTTCCTCCCCCCCTCCCCCC